>SRPZ01000113.1:0-82734 GCA_018360255.1 Claviceps maximensis
GCTATATATATAGTATTATTATTATTTTAACTCTTACTAATATAGTAAAACTAGCTAATAGCTATTAATTAACTAGTAAGTATATTATTACTAGGGATAGTAATTATAGAAGGGGGGGCAATTATAAGGAGCCTTATAATATATATATATTATAGCTTTATATATATATAACTATTAGATAATAACCTTATATATAACCTACTATAATAGCTATATATATAACTTACTTATACTTTACTATAAACTATATAGGGTATAGCTATTGCTATATATAACTTAGAGGAAGCAAGCTTTAGTTAATATACTATATGCCTATTACCTTTGCCTAGCTACCCTAGTCCTAACAATTACCTTTTTTATTACCTTTTTTATTACCTTTTTTATTACCTTTTTTATTACCTTTTTTATTACCTTTTTTATTACCTTCTTTATTACCTTCTTTATTACCTTCTTTATTACCTTCTTTATTACCTCCTATTGCACACTACAGACCTCCTTAGGTCTCTCTTATTAGTGCAATGCCCTTGTATTTAGCCTTATATCTTAGGCATTTTGCTAGAGATCCCCACTATATATATTTTAAGTAGTAGAAGCATTCTCTATTATTATTATTATTATTAATACACTAGATAAGCTACTAGCTAGCCTAATATCTAGAACTTCTACTACTTAATCTACATAGAAAAAACCCTAGTATAGAGGGGAAAACCTATATATTACTATAATATTTATATACTAGAGCTACGAAGGCCCTATAGCTAGTATATATATATTTATTGCTAGCTATCTAAGCAATTTATGCTTAGCTATATGTAGAACCTCTGCTTTTAAATTTTATCTAGTTAAGGAAAACCTTATAAAGTTACTATTTAGCTACCTAGCTAGCTAATTAATTAGTTACCTAGTAAAATAAAAAACCTTACTAAATATATTTATTTTTTAACTGCTTTAAGCCCTACTTTTTTCTTATAAAATCTAGTTTTTCTTTAATTACTCTATACTTTATATTTTTATAACTACCCTTTTATTTCTTACTTTTATTAGATTTATTTTTTCTAGTAATTATAGCTATAAACTAGCTCTATAACCTAAGAGCTAGGGGGTAGTTCTACCTATTTATAGTATAAAAGTAGCTAATTTATATTACTTAGTAAGTAAGGAAAAGTAAGAAACTAAATTTACTTTTTCCCTACTTACTAAGCACTAATTAGCTAGAAAGAGTTCTCTAGCCTCTTTCTAGCTAATTAAAGTTTAGTCTTTCTTAGTATACCTTATATAATATACTAAGAAAAACTATGCCCTATATAGAAATTAAACCTACTACCCCTAAAAGGGTTACTATAGCGCATAACTAATGTGCTATAGGGTCCTATAGCTAGTATTAACTATAGAAAAAGGGTATATAGCTAGCTAAATATAGCTAGTATTATTAAAGAAATATAATAATATTTTTCTAGAATATAAGTAAAGATTATTTAGGTTTAAGTAGGTTAGTTAACTATTAAATTACTAATATAAAGGCCCTATAGTTCTAACTAAGAGTTAGTTATAAGGTCTAGCTATAGTAACTACTATAGTAGCTACTTAAACTACTAATAGCTACTTAGTAGCTATATAAAAAGGGGGGGGTATTATAAAAAGGTTTTCTTTTTTAATAAAGACCTTTTTTCTTTCTTTTTTTTTATAACCTTTCTATAAATATAAGTAAGCCCTAATTCCTTTTTTATTATACTACTATATTAGCTTTAGTTTAATAGTATACTAAAGAATAAATATTAAAATTATAATACTATATAAAGCGCTATAAAAATCCCTTATTAAATTAAAAAAAAGAAATAAATACTACCTTTATATTATTATTATATTAATACTCTAGATAGGCTACTAGCTAGCCTAATATCTAGTACTTTAGCTACTTAAACTATATAGAAAAAACCTTAGTATAAAGAGAAAAACCTATATATTACTATAATATTTATATACTAAGGCTACTAAGGCCCTATAGTTAGTCTTCATTATAAGAAAAAGGTATACTACTAGCTAAATATAGCTAGTATTACTAAAGAAATATAGTAATATTTTCCTAGAGTATAAGTAAGGATTATTTAGGCCTAAGTAGCTTAGTTAGTTACTATATTATTATTATAAAGGCCCTATAGTTCTAACCTAGGGTTAGTTATAAGGTCTAGCTATAATCACTATTATACTAGCTATATAAACTATTAATAGCTACTTAGTAATTATATAAAGGGAGGGGGGGAGTATTATAAGAGAGTTATCTTTCTTTAATAAGGACCTTTTTTCTTTCTTTTTTTTTCTAACCTTTTTATAAATATAAGTATATTTTTAATTCTTTTTTTACTATATTATTATATTAGCTTTAGTTTAATAATATACTAAAGAATAAATAAGGAAATTATAATACTATAAAAATTACTATAAAAAATAAATAAGTTTTAAGCTAAAAAAGGTATAAGTATTACTCTTATACTAATTTAGTGCTATTACTAATTTATTAATAGCTTAGCTCTATATATACCTAGCTATATACTTCTTACTTTACCTATACTAAGAATATATAAAAATTATATTATAATACTTAAGGTAAAAAGCTTAGTATAAACCTACCTTAGTTTTATTATTAATTAATATAAGTATTAAGGGTTTTTACTATAAGTATACTATAGCTAAGAAGATATATTATAAGGTAAGTTAAGTCTAAGCTAATATTACTATAGTAGCTAATTAGTATATAGCTATATAATTTATTTACTTATTAAAATAAAATAAAATATACTCTTAATTACTAAAATTATAAAGCTATAGAGAAAAATATTAAGAAAAGTATAATATAAAACTATATTAATATTAGTATAGTATTAATTTAAAGTAAAAAACTATATATAATACTACCTAAAAGGTAATAAAGTATAAAATTAATAAAACCCTTAATATAATTAAAAAAGTAAGTATATTATTATAAGTTTATAGTAATAGTAATATAGAAATATTAGCTATTTAAACTAAAATACTACTCTAGTTTATATATATTATAAATACCTTAGATAAAAATAACTAAATTCTATAGGTTACCTATAGTAATATTATAGTGCTAATATAAAATACTAATAAATATAAGTTATAAATAATAAAGAGTAAAAAAACTTAATAATAATAATATTAATAATAAAATAAAAGCTAAGTTAAAGAAAGTAAAGTAAATAGTAAAATAGTAATAATATTATTATAGCTATAATATAAAGCTATAAGTTAATAGTTTTATTTTTACTATAATAAATTAATTACTTTTAATACTTCTCTATACCCTTACTATTACTTTAGCCTTAGCCCCCCTTACTTTTATTATAACCTTTATTTCTTTTATTACCTCTATTACTTTAGTTATTTTAATATAGTAAACTACTTTAAGTATTATTATTTAGTTCTTTATTACTATATTTAAGTCTTTTTTTTACTAAATAAATACTAAACTTATATTTATATATAAAGCATTAATATATAATATATTAACTATTTAAAGCATTTAGAAAGTAGTTTAGGCTTTAATACTATATAGCCTTAGTTTATAAGCCTACTAGGCTACCTACCCTAAAAACTTATTTTTTATTACCCCTATCTCTATTTCTTTATAGCCCCTTCTTAGCTATATAAAGGTAATAATATCTTAGATATACCCTTAGTTTAGTAATATTATTAAATCCTTTAATAAGCCAAGAAATTAATAGCCTAACTCTTTTTATATTACTACCTTTACTTTAATATATCCCTTAACTCCCTTATCTTAGCTCTATAACTTTAATGCTATAAAGCTTATAATCTTTATTATATTACTTATTACTCTTACCTTAGCTTATTTTACTTTTTTTATTATAGGCTTTAAGCTCTTTATTACTAACCTTATTACTTTATTTATAGTCTATACCTTACCTATAGAAAACTCTATATCCCTCTTTAGAATACTTAGTATATTTATTAATATTAATAGCTTTAAAGGTAATAAGGGCTTATTATTACTCTTTTTTATAATTTAGTGTAAATATAGGTATAGTTTAGCTTTTTTATAAAATATATCATAATAATACCCTATAGTTAACTATCCCTTTTATTATAAGCCTTTTATTTATAAAAATAAAAAATAACTTTATTAATACCTTTATTATTTATATACTTATAACTTTAGTATTTATATTTATTACTATTAAAACTTCCCTTATTACTAATAATAAGGCTTTTATTAGTACTAATGCCTTTAGTAGTAATACTATTACTAGTAAGGTAAAGGTAGCCTCTATATCCCTTAGTATCTCTATAATATTACTTACTATTTATATAATAACTCTATTTTTCTATACCTTTTTTATACTTACTCTAACTTTATTTAGTACTTACCCCTTTTTTATTAAGGCTATATAGTATTTTACTATACTTTAGAAGTTACCTTTATACTATTATTATATAGAAATTTAAGAGAAATCCTATTAGTACTATTTTATATAAACTATTAATAGTTTATTATAAAAATACTACTATAAAGCTTCTATTAATACTAGCTTTACTAGTAATAATATACTAAAAAGATAGCATTATTATTTTACTATTAATATACTTTATTTATTATAGCTTTATTCTAGCCTTAGCCTTAGCCTTTAATACCCCTATCTCTTACTTAACTATACCTTAGTCTTTATTAATAAGTCTTATATTACTACTTTATATTAAGGAAACTAATTTTACCTTAGCTTTAATAAATAAAAGCCTCTTTTCCCTTTTAAAATAGAATTAATATCTAGAGACCTAAGTATACTAAACTAGCTTAATATTACTTAGTATTACCTTATATTTATTAGTAAAAAAAAGAAGAAAAAAGGCTTAAAAAATAAAAATAAAGAATAAATAAAACTAAAGAAATAAATAAGCTAGAAAGGGAGAATCTTATATAAGTACTTATTAGAGTTTATTAAGGCCTTACTATAGATATATATTAAAATTAGTATATTAAGCTATAGGCTTATTATATAACTTTATATTACCTTATTATAATTTAAACTTAGCTAAAGCTTTAATATTAATAATACTTTTTAAAGGCTTTTAAGTTAATTATATATAGCTTATTTATTTTACTAATATACTATAGTATTACTCTTATTTCCTTATATTCCTTACTACTAAGATTTTCTCTATTTTAAACTTTATGAGAGCTAGATTATTTTTTAATTATATTATTAAAGAACCTAGCTTAAAGTTATACTAAACTTATAATAAAAGTAGGTTATTTACTATATACTTTAGTAAATTAATATAAAAAACTAAATAAATACCTCTTAGTATATTTAAGTATACTATTAGAGATATTAAGGTAGCTATTATAGTATACTTTATTATAATTTAGTTAAGCTTCTTACTTAGGTAATATATTTTAATATACTATAGGTTTAACTAAACCTTATTACTAATAAAAAATCTCTTTATTAAGTAATAAAAGTAGTTTACTATATTTTATTATTATTATTATATAAAGTTAATTATTACTTAAATAGGTTAAGTTCTTTTTTATAAGTATTTTATAAACTAAACTATTTATTTCTTAAATAATATCCAGCTTTATACTAATTTTATAGTATATTAAACTAGGTCTATATTAAACCTATAAAGTGCTAAGTTAGTACTAATATTAGTTACTATAGATTTTATTATTTAAAGCTAGCTAATATACTAAGAGATAGAAAGGCTAATTAAATTAATAGAATCCTACTATAGTATATAATATTACTTAAACCTTTTAATTAGCTTTCTTTATTTTATTATTAGTTTAAAGGTAATATAAAGTAAATAGTAGTTACTTTATTCTTATTAAAAAGTAAAGAGCTAATTAAAAACCCCTTACTTAATTTAATTTCTAATTAGAAATTATACTTTAAGAAAACCTATAGAACTACTACTAGTAATTAAGAAACCTTTAAGTATAAGCTTTTATAGCTATAGTTATTATTATCTTTAACTAAATATACTTAGATAAATAATTAGTAATAACTATAAAGTAATATAGTACTACCTCTATCTTTATTAATAAGTTTATTATAAAGTCTACTAAAATCTATAATTAGTACTAGTCTAGAGCTAGAATAGGGCTTAATAGACTCTATTATAGTAATTAGCTCTTTTAACCTATAAAGTAGTAATAGTTCTATAGGTAATATATAATATTACTTAATATACCCTTTTAATAATAGTTTTAATAAAGCACTTAAAAGGTAGTGTTTTTTTTAAATAACTTAATAAGAGAGACTTATATACTTAGTAAATAAGTAATATTATTAGGGGCTTAAACTATAGTATTTATAGCTATTTATAGAAAAGTAATAATTTATATATACTAAGGCTATAGTTTATAATTTACTATTTTATTTCTATTTTTAGTAAAAAGTGCTAGTTATTATTCTTTAATGCCTATACCTTAGTGCTATATAATTAATTCTCTATAATATCTTAATTCTAAAGCTTCTATAAATATTCCTTAGTAAATATTATTATTTAGCTTTAAAAGGCCTTAGCTATAAAAGTTAAATAAACCTTTAAAGCATTTCCCTTAAGCCTAAAATAGGATTCTTTTATTATACTTATAGCTTTTAGTACTTTATTTATAAGGGTTATTACTATATATTACTTTTAAATAACCTACTCTTTATTTTACTTTTACTTAAATAATATATTTAGCTAAGATACCTATATATTTAAATAATAATAAAGGTAGAAATTAACGAGTATTAAGGTCTTTACTTACTATATTTATTATTTAAATATTATATAAGGGCTTATAAAATACTCTAAGTTCTTATAGTTAGTTAGAATTATAAAGAAATAAGCTATACTTTAAAGCTTTATTAATTATACCTATAAGTAAATAATAACTACTAAAAGCTTCTTATTATAAATTATATAGTTTTACTTTATAGTGTGTCGCGGCAGAAGGAACATGGTCTGCGGTCATTTAGAAGAAGGCATTGTGGCTTCTAAAGGAGTAAGACCTTAGTATAGTGCAGTTAGACTATCTAATTAGATACTAAAAAGGGCCTATACTCTTAGATAGTTAAAAAAGGCAAGCTATTTTTTTTCTATTTTCTTTCCTAGGGTATAGGTATAAAAGCACCTATTACTATAATACTATTCTTATATAAACCTAGTTACTACTAGGGTATAATTACTATTTATATTTTATTTTATAATTATTATTTCTAACTTTTAATAATTTAAACTATTTAATTAAAAGAAGCTCTCTTTATTTAACCTTTTTCTTTATAGCTTTATTAGCTTAAAGCTAATTCTATATATATTAAAGGTTATAGAATTTAATAAGGTAATAACTATATTTATATATATACCCTTACTTTTAAGTATATAGTATAGTGTTCTCTTTTTTACTTATTATAAATAGTAGTTTTACCTAGGTAGAGTAAGTTAAGTAGCCTCTATATAGCTTATTTTATTGCTTATAATATCTTATAATTAAAGGCTATAACCTAGAGTTAGACCTTATTATAACTAACTAAACTTATAAAACTAAGATAATTAGTTATAAAAATATTATAAAATGTCTAGATTATCTAATTAAAAGCATTAGAGTAGTTTAAAACTTAATTAGTATAAGAAATTATAGGTTTCTAAATTATAGCTAATAAAATCAGAGTTATTAGTGCTTAAAGTGTAAAGTTATAATACTAACTTATTAATAAGAAGGAAGATCTTACTAGAGGCAATGCTAGAATTTACTTAAAATACTAATCTCTCTCTTTCTAAAATAGATAGAACTATAGATTATTTAATTATACCTAATTTTATTAGGTTTTATATAGTTACCCTTATTATAGGTATTCTCTTAACTATAACCTAAAATAGCCTTATTAGAATTTTAGTTCTAGTTTATAGTATTAATAAGGATAATAACTTAGTTAAGCTTATTAAATAATAATATAGCTTACTTTATAAAAAGAAAGGTATATATAAAGAAAAACCTTCTAATTAATTAATTTACCTATTATTTATATTTATATTTAATAATATAAGTTCTAAAGATTAACTTAAGTAAGTAATATTAATAATATTTTTCTCTTCCTTTAATTAAGTTAGTATAAAATAACTAACCCCTAAACTAGCCTAAGATAAGAATCTTTCTCTACTTATTATAGCTACTTTTAATAGTTTTATTAGTAATTTTAATTTAAAAGCCTTTACTAAACTCCTAAAGAAAACCCTAAATAGGTAAAGTGCTCTTATATCCCTTTAAAGTAACTATAGTATAAAATAATTTACTAGTAAGAATATTACTAATTTTCTAAAGGACTTTAAAGTAAAGATATATACCCTTAGTCTTTTTAATAATAAATAGTATTAAATACTTAAGAAGGAAGTTACTCTTAAACTTTATAAGAATATTAAAACCTTTATTATTATATATACTTAGTAGGAAGCTAAGAAAGCACTTTTTCTATAGTATTAAGCAATCCCTTAGAAAAGGACTAAGAGTATAATAAATTAACTTAAGAAGCTTAATATATAGCGCCCTTAAATATTCTCTAATACCTACTTATAGCTATAGTAGTACTAAGTGCTAATATTAAAGGCTTTCCCTAATAATTAGAAAACCCTCTCTATTTAATCTATATATATCTATAAAGCTATTTCTAGTTAAATTATTATTAGCTTTATAAATAAGTAAGAAATTAGTAAAGAATTATTTATTTATAAGAAGTATAAAACCCTTTAGATTAAGCTAAATAATTATATAAAAACATACTTATAACTTAAGAATTATAACCTAGCTAAGATTATTAATACTTATCTTAATAATTAACTATTTAATTATAAGAAAGTCCTTTAGTTAGCCCCTTTTATAGCTAAAGAAGCCTAGGTAAAAAGAACTAAACTAGTTAACTTATTTCTACCTCTATTATAGAATATTAGGGAAAATATTAACTATAAAAGTTAAATTAATACTTTATTAAAGTAGCTAGAAAAACTATAAATTACTATACTTTAAGGATAAGTATAACTATTTAATTCTTTATATTAAATAAATAAAAAGCTAAATTTTCTATATTTTATAGCCTATAATTCTATATAAGCTAAAGAATAAAAAAAGTATATTAATATCTATTTAAATATTTTTAGTGCTAATAAATAATAATTTAATTACTACTTTTACTATAATAAAGAGAGTTACTACCCTAATTATTATAACTTCTTAAGATATAATTAAAAGGTTAGGTTTATATAATATAATTCTTAAGCTTAAATTTTTATAATTAGAGATAATTTACTAAAGTACTAAGTTCCCCCTATACTTTATAATTTATTTCTTAATACTAAAAGTTATATTTATTAAGTAGCTATTTTCTAGGTTAAATATTTTAGAGACTATACTATTAATTATCTTATAAAGTAAGTATAGAATTATAAGGATATTCCTATAAATTACTAGACTATATTAATTAATAAGAAAAGAGTCTTTACTAATATTACTAAATAATTAAACCTTTTACTTTATAGGCCTAAATAGTAATAACCTATGCCTACTAAGGTATTAATAAAAGAGCTATAGCTTAAGACTAGAGTAATAACCCTAGAAAGAGTTAAAGAATCCCCTTTATTAAATATAGCTATTAATATTAATATACTAAAGAGAGTATAGGTTAAAGAAATTCTAAATAAACCCTTAGTTAATAAGTAATTCTAAGCTACTACTATTAGATAATCTTAAAAAAAAGAATCTAGTATTATAAATTATAGAAAAGAGTTACTATAAGACTACTTTATTACCTAACTATATAAGGAGGTCTTTAGTAAAAAAGTAAGTATAAGCCTATATAACCTCTTTAAGCTCTTTTTATTACTAGCTAAATTAGCTACTAATAAGTATTCTATTTATACTAAAGGAATTAAAGAGGTATTTTACTATAATAGGTTATTTAAGTTAGCTAAATTAATTTAGCTTTAAGAGTATTAATATTAGGAGATACCTAAATTATCTAATTAGAGAATAATAAGTTAAGTTATTAAAACTATAACTAAACTTATAAAAAAGAATAAAAAAAGAAATGCTAATAAACTTAGTATATAATAAGTTAGGGAATTTATAGTTAAAGTTAGTAATACCC
The DNA here is from genome assembly GCA_018360255.1 of Claviceps maximensis. Classification (NCBI taxonomy): domain Eukaryota; kingdom Fungi; phylum Ascomycota; class Sordariomycetes; order Hypocreales; family Clavicipitaceae; genus Claviceps; species Claviceps maximensis. The sequence continues at coordinate 10,173 of SRPZ01000113.1, forward strand.
TATAGAAATAACTATAAAAGAGACTAGGAATAGTAACTCTTTATATAAACCTACTTTAATTAGGCTATAATTTATTTAATTATATCTATTTTAATTTAGTATAGATTAATTAGAAGCCTAAAGAGGGGGAGAGATCTTATAGGGTAGTTTATTTATATATAATAGTAGGCTATCTATAGGATCTCCCTTACTTATAAGTATAACTTAAAGACCTAGAAGGGCCTCTACTACTAGCCTTAATTAATTATAAGTTATAAAGAAACCTAATTATAGAAGAGTTTATATATAAAGCTAGTTTAAAGATATACCTAATAAATATTAATACTAATAGTATATTCTACTTAAATAATACTATTAAGCTTAAAGGTAAAGTTTATATAAAGCTCTTCCTTAGAAATATTTAAATACTAGTGCGCTTTTATATTACTTTAAATATAGTCTTAGTCCCTTTAATCTTAGGTATACTATTTATTTACTAAGTATAAGTGTTATTTAATTATAGTTAAGAACTTAGTAAGTTAAGAATAAAATATTATTTTAGAAATATTATTATTATATTATAGGTAGCTAGTTTAGTTATATAGAATATAGTTAATAAAGGTTTACTACTTAAAGTTATAGTTAATTTACTTATAATATATTAAAAAGATATAAATAAAGAAATAGAGAAATTTAATTAAATAGTTAGAGAAAAGATAAAATTTAAATTAAAAAAAGATAAAATTTTAGTGCTAATTATAGAAGAGGAGGGAGATAAGGTAATAGTGCTTATCTTTAAATAAGCCCTTAAAAGCTAGAAAGCCTAACTAAATATAGCTACTAAGGAAATCTAATTATTTTAATAAATATAAACATTTAATCTAAAGGTAAATACTATATATAAATATATTAGTTAAAAAGTATACCCCCTTAATAATATTCCCTTTAATAAATCTATTTTAAATAAAGATCTAAAGTAAAAAATAAAAAGGTAGAAGTTAGTTAAGGAGTGCTTTAATACTAATAAAAAGTATAAAGAATTTATTATAAAATAGTTTTTTATATACCTATAAGGGTTTTATTTAACCTAAAAAAGACTTAATTAAATAGTTAATAAAATAAAAGAATATCTTACTTATTAAGAACTTAATGTTTTTAAGGAAATCCTTAGTAATAAGGAGGCTGCTTTAGAATAGAACTTATTATATATTAGTAAGGTTAATTCTTTTATTATACTACCTTAAGTTATTAAAGTTATAGAGTATTTAGCTTAGTAGGCTAGGTTTATTCTAATTCCTTATGCTCTTTAATTAAGATTAGTTAAATTATTAAAGAAAAAGTTAGATTATAGTTTATTAGAAGAATTTTATAGTTTTTATTAGAATCCTTATTTTCTTATTATAAAGAAAGATAATAGAATTAGATTAATTCTATCTATAATAAAGTATAATAGTATTATAATTAGGGATATAGGCATTCTATAGAGTGCTAAAGTATTTAGTAAGGAATTTTTAATATATAAAATGCTTTTACTTATTAATTTTCTCTCTAGGTATAACTAGGTAGAATTAGCTATAGAAAGTTAAGACCTTACTATAATTATAACCCTTATTAGGCTCTTAAGGTTATATTACCTGCCTTAAAAAGCTATAAATTTAGTTATATAATTTATTAGAATTATAGAGCATATTCTTTTTAACTTAATACCCTAAGTATATACACTCTTTCTTAATAATATTACAGTAAAAGGACTAGTTACTATATATAATAACGCTAAAATCTTACCTAGAATATAGAGATATATAATAGAATATCTAATTAACTTAGATAATATACTTCTTAATCTTAAGCTTACTAGTTACACTATATTAGCTATTAAGAGTAAATTCTATTAACCTATAGCTATTATTATTAGCTACCTCTATAGCATCTATAGACATAGACTTACTAAAGAAAAGATTATTAAGCTTAAAAAATAGGTTACTTACTAAAATATAAGGGATATATGCTCCTTCCTTAGCCTTACTATTTTTTATTATCTTTAAATACCCTATTTTACTATAATTATACTACCCTTAGTATAACTTCTCTATAAAAAGGTTACCTAGGAATAGAGCCCTAAATATAAAGAAGTAATAAGGAAGGTTATTAATACTATTATAACTGCCCTAACCTTATAATTAATTAATATATCTAATAGTTATAGTAATATTATGCTTATAGTTAATGCTAGTAATATTAGCTAGGGTGCTATATTATTATAAGAATATAAGGATAGCTAACACCCTATATAGTTTAAAAGCAGTATATAGAATAATGCTAAAGTTAAATATAATATAACTAAATAAGAATATTAAGCCCTACTTTATACTCTTTATAGACTTTAAATTTACCTTTTTAGGGTCCCTTTTACCCTAGAGACTAACTTAATAGTCCTAAAGTATTAACTTTAAGGTGCTATTAATAATATCCCTAGTGCTATTATTACCTATTAGCTTAGTTATATCCTATTTTTTAACTTTATAGTCTAATATATTCCTAAAAAACAGCATTTTATTGCTAATAGGCTATTATAAAAAGGCTCTAAACCCTTTAATAATCTTAATAAAGTTATTAAGGAAGACATTAAATAATTTATTAATTTATAACTTAATACTAATTAACTTAGAGAGAAAGATACTACTTACTATACCTCTAAGTTAAGGTAAATTATCTCTTACCTTATAACTCTAGATAAACTATTTAATTACTTAGTAAGAAAATTTTAGGTATTAAAGAAAAAGGCATTAAAGTTCTTTATTAAAGGTACTAAGCTTTATAAAAGACTAATAGGCCTTATAAAGGGACTAGCGCTTATTATTAATAATTTAAATAAATAGCAGTCTATTATTAAAAGAATTTATCTCTTCCTAGCTTATAAGAAAGTAAAAGTAGTTTATTAAGCAATATATTAAAGATACTATTAGAGGTAAATATAGGAGACTATATAGAAAATGCTATAATACTATATAGTCTATTAAATATTTACGCCCTAATGCCCTTATAAGCTTATAATGCCTATTGCTCTAAGCAATTCTATAAGTAAAATATATATTAATACTTAATACCTACTATTTAATTATAGGTATAAGTATATACTAAAGGTATAATATAATCTTATAGAATAGGTTAAAGCTTAACTAGTTTATACTATAATAATAGAAGCTATTTATTGCTTTCTAAATAAGCTTATTAGTAGGTTTAGATTAATTTTATTTATTATTTATAATAGTAGACTAGAAATAAGAAAAAAGCTTAGTAATACCCTAGCTTAACTTAGCATATAAGGCATATAGACATCTAGCTATAACCCTAAAGCAAATAGCCTTATAGAAGCAGGGCATTAGTCTTTAGCTTCTACGCTTATAAAATTAAGCAGTTTAAATAAAAAGTAGCTAAAATATCTTAAGTAAGCTTTTCTAGCTAATTATATTATAATTAAATCCTTATATAGTTAATTAGCCTTTTACCTTATCTATAGATAGGAACCTCTGCTACCCCTTAAAGTAAAATTCCTAATATAGCAACTTATTAATTAGAATAAGGTAATAATAGCATAGGATCTTTTTAAAGCTAAGATCTATATCCTTAATTAAAAAGATAAAGATATTATAGCTATATAGAAAAAAGTGCTTTAGTTCTAATAAAAGCTTGTAGCTAAAACTAATAAAAATTAAGCTATATCTCTTTATAAAGCATCTAATTAATTAGTTCTAGGGGATCTTATCCTAGTATATAATATATATTGCTTAATAGATATATTATTAACTAGAAAATTAACAATAAAATAAAATAGGCCTTTTTAAGTTTATAGTTAGGCACTAGTAATAAAAGCATATAGGCTATAGACTTTAAATAGAATTATTTTTAATAAAATAGTTAATAGCAACTATATTAAGAAGTTTATGCCTAATACTAATAAATAGTAGACTTCTTCTATAAATAACTAGCTTTATTAACCACTGTACCACTTAACTAGTCCTAATGCTATATTAACGAACTTAGATAACAACCTTATAACTCTACTTCTATTAAATACTACTTATAATATATCTAATTAAATAGTTTCCTCTTATAATAAACCTCCTTTATTAAGGGGTATCTTAAATAATAAGGATTCTTTAAATAAGGAGGGAGATATACTACCTTAATAATATCCCTATTACTAAATTAAAGTCTAGATACTAGGCCTTACTAAAAAATAATAATAATAGTACTAAGTATACTATTTTATAATTAATTATTAACCTACTAACACTTTATATTCTTCCTTACTATTATTTTATTTTATTTTAGTTTATATTTACTTTTATTTTTCTTATCTCTTTCTTTTTTTTTAAAAATAAGGCAATGCTTACCTTATTCCCTAGGGAGAGAGAAGCACTATAGTTTCTCTTTTTTTTATTTTATTTCTTTATTTAATCTCTTTATTACTTTTATTTATACCTTATTAATAACTATTTAACTATTTATTTTAAGGTTTTTATTTACTAGTTATTTAATACCCTATCTCTATAGTTTATAATATTAAAAAAGAAGTTTTCTTTATTTTTACTACTTATCTTTTCTTTTACTATTTATCTTTTTCTTTTACTATTTATCTTTTTTTCTAATTAAATAGTCTATCTATTCTACCCTTATTCTTCTTCCCTTAATTTTAACTTATTTACTCTTTTAATATAAAGTAAGGGAGAGGTATATTAATAAAGATAATAAGCACTATATTTCTATTTAAACTACTAAAAATAAGTAACTTAGTGTCTAGAAGTCTCTCCTTTATATTAGTTAAATTTACCTCTTTTCTAAAAAAAAAAGTAAAAGGGTAAGAGTTACTAGCTTCTAATTAATAACCCTAAGCATATGCTTACTTATAATTATTAGATTTCTAGATATAATTACTATAAGCACTATTATAGATATTTCTAAAAGAAATATATCTATAATAAGATATACTTATATATTTATTAAAGGCTATAATTATCCTAAGATATATATTAGTGTAAGAAGAATAAGAAGCCTTATTTATTTACCTATATATTTATATAAGGAATAATAATTTTTGCTTAGGGCGCTTTATAATAGCTAATATAAAGAACCCTTTAAAATAAGCAAGTTCTATAGAAATAATAATGCTACTATATTAGTGTTTAGTATAAGTAGGCTTCTATAACTCTAGATAAGTACGTAAAATATCCCTAAAAAAATCCTCCTAAGGGTTTATAGCTTTAAAGAATTCTATATAATGCTTAGGTTAATCTTTAAGCTTTTTCTATTAAAGGGTTATTAGTAAATAAATAGAAACCCTACCTTTACTAATATTAATACTACTAAGCATAGAGATCTAGAAAAGATAATAGAACTTTAAACTATTAGCCCTATTCTATATAATCTAATTAAATAGTTTATATACTATATAAGCTCTAATAGTTGCTTAGAAAATATTACCTCTATTACGCTAGGTAAGATTATTAAAGGAAGATAAGGACTATTCTTTAAGCTTCTAGGTAATAATATTAATAATATTAGAAAGCTAGGAGTAAGGATAATTAAGCTAATCTATAATAAATAGCTTAAGGGGAAAAGAGAAGCTAGAAGAGAAAGAAAAAGAGAAGCTAAAAGATAAGGAAAAAGAAGCTATACTTATGCTTATATATAAGGGCGTTATTATAATTTATTACTTAGGAAGCTAATAGCTAGTAATTAATTAAATAGTTTGCCTAATAGCTAGCCCCCTCTTAAAGAATATTAATAAACTATGTTATTATAATAAATACATAGCTATATACTGCTTCCTTTACTTTTTCTTTTTTTTTTAAGCTATTTTCTCTTTTCTATCTTTCTTTATAACCTAACCTTTTAAGCTTTTCTATATATAAGCTATTAATATTCTCTATTATCTTATTACCCTTATTACTATTACCTACCTTACCTTATAGCTTAATAACTTACTATATATAGAACTTACCTTTTCTTTTTTTTTTACTAAGAAAAGATTATATATTTATTTTCCTTAGCTATTCTTTATTTAAAACATTTAATTAGATTATAAAATAAACTCCTATATTCCCTAGTAGTATAGAATTTCTTAAGATATTAGTTATATTTAGCTTAGTAAGGTAAACTACTTCTTATTAAAGAGTCTTCCTATCCTTACTACCCTAGCTAAGTCCTATAGGAGACCTAGTGCTTTTTATACTACTATAAAGGCAGCCCTTATTAATAAGCCTCTTAATTAAATATTCTTAGTTTAACCTACTATTTTCTAGCTAAGATTTTACTAGGTAGCCTATACTATATAGTTTAATCCCTATTAATTTAATGTAAATGCCTATATAGAGGTTAAGCTAATTAATAAAGGGTGGATAGAATTAGCTTAGAATAGTTATATAAGTAATATATATAGGCTTCTTAATGCTCTCTTTACTAGGTATAGGCATAATTAGCTTAACTAATTTACCTTAATTATAATAGGTAGAATTATTAGTTAAGGCCTTAAAAAGTATATTATTATTCTTCCTTTTAAGTTCTATATTAATAATAGAAATATTATAATTAAGAAATATAAGAATAAAGTTCCTAGGGTATATTAAAGGCTCCTAAATAATAAGCTTATTAATATATAGTATAGTAGAAGATTAAATATATACTAGCTATATTAAGCCTAGTATAGCTAGCGCCTAGTTAGGGGATTTATTTACTTTATAAATTACTAGATAGCTTTTATATTTAATTATTATAAAGGATATATATATTTCTATAATACCCTTTTTACTAGCTATAAAGCTAGGTTTATAAAATTTATAAAAGGATTTAAGCAAATCCTATAATAATTAAACTACCTATACTAATTTAGAGTAATTACTATACTAAGGCTTACTTAAAGTAGTTTATATAAATATAGCTATATTTATCTTATATTTTTAATTTATACTTTTTAAGGCCTTTTTAAAGTTTACTTTAAAGAGATTATAAAAAAATAGTAAGAAATAAAAATTATAGTTAAAATAAGTATAGAAGTATATTTTACTAAGTAATAGGTAAATTACTTTAAGCTTCCTTTATATTAATAGGTATTTATAAATAATATTTTTAATAAGCCTCTTATATATAGACTAGGTATAAGGAGAACTCTCTAAGTTCTTATAGATATAGTAGTAAATAAGTTAGGGTATTTTATACTATTTAATTATAACTAAAAACATTAGTATACTTAATTTAATATTAGCTATCTTTATTAAATGCCTAAGGGAAGATTTCTTTTACTATAGATTCTAAGTTAAACTACTAGTAGTAGTTAGTCCTTATTATTAATGCTTAATAAATAGAACTATAAGCTAAGTAATATTAAATATATAATAATATATAATTAAGAGTAGGTATAATTTTATAGTATAAGATTATAGGATTTATAATAGCTTTTAGCTCCTTTAATTTACTTAGAACCTTAAATTATAAATAGCGTTATTCTTAATTATTTAGCTTATAAAAGGTAGGAGCTTAAGATAGTTATAATGCTTTAAAGAATAAGTTAAGCTCCTCCTTTACTACTTATTTTATACTATTTATTTAATTAAAATATACTCTTATCTTTTAAATAACTTTTATCTCTACTTTAAGCAGCTTAACTTTTACCTTTAGTGTAGTTATCTTTAATTACTAAGTTAGCTAAGGGATTAATAGTACTAGTACCTTTTAGAAAGTCTCCCTAGTCCCCTTAAGAAACCTATAGGTAGTATAAAAAAAGTATATTATCTCTAAGTACTTTTATAGAATTCTCTAGAATTTCTACCCTATTATTTAGTAGTTTTTAGGAATAAAAAAGGCCCTTTATTAGTAATATTAGAAGGAATTTATAAGAAGGGCTTAGTAAGAACTAAATAATGCTATTGCCTAGTATATTAAAAAAGAGAATAAAATTAAAATAGTATTGCATTAAAAGCTATAAGATACTAATTATACTAATTAGTAATAAGCTAATTACTTTATTAAGCTAGAAGTAAAAGAATAGAATCTAGGTTATTCTATGCTAATAGTAGCTATAAAAGAAATTAATCTTAAGCCTATAGCCTATACTACTATAATAGGTCTATTACTAAAGCTATATAAAAAGAAGATTTCTTAGTATAATATTCTAGCTTTCTTTCCTAGCTCTAGTATATATATATTAATTATCCCTTTAGAACTAGTTTGCTATAAAGCTTAGAAGAAAGTTATAATAAGAGTATAAAATAAAGTAAAAAGAGCTAAATAAGGTGTAGACTTATATATAAAAAGAGCTTAGTAATATTATAATACTGCTAATAGCTAACCTATTATACTAAGAAAATAGCCTATTATACTAAAGAAAATACACTATAATTATAAAGTATAAGGAAGTCTTTTAACACTAGAATTATTAAAGAGAACTAGAAATATAAGTTTAAACTAAGAGATAGTATAAGATTATTTAATTAAAAGGTTTTTATTTTATCTAGGTTTTATAAGTATTATTTTATTAGCTTATAGTTATTTTTATACTACTATAAGCCTAAGGAGGTATTATATTATAGTAAAAGAAATATAGTCTATAGTAATTTAGAAGAAGGTATTATAGCTACTAAGGGAGTAAGACCTTAGTATAGTATAGTTAGACTATTTAATTAAATACTATAAAAAGGGCCTATGCCCTTAAATAGTTAAAAAATTAAGCTATTTTTCTATTTTCTTTCTTAGGGTATAGATATAAAAGCACCTATTATTATAATACTATTTTTATATAAACCTAGTTACTACTAGGGTATAATTACTATTTATATTTTATTCTATAATTATTATTCCTAACTTCTAATAATTTAAACTATTTAATTAAAAGAAGCTCTCTCTAACTAACCTTCTTCTTTATAGCTTTATTAGCTTAAAGCTAATTCTATGCATATTAAAGGTTATGGAATATAATAGGGCGATAACTGTGTTTGTGTGCATACCCTTACTTTTAGGTGTGTGGTGTAGTGTTCTCTTTTCCGCCCGTCACAGTACCTACTAGTAACCTTATATCTAAGCTTCTGCCTTAGCTATATAACTTTATTAACCTCTTTAATAAGGCTAAGGCTAATACCTTACCCCCCTATAGGGGTAGATTAGATTATTATAATAAGCTATAGTAGAGCAAGGATAGCTCTATTTAGGAGCTTCTATAGGCCCCCCTTTATAATATACTATATAACTACTTACTAGAAATATAGAAATAGATTATTAACCTTATAGATAGGGGCTAAATTAGAGCCTCCTCTTCTTTAGCTATAGTGCTAGTGCTTTTAGTAAAAAAGGTAAGAGAAGGGTAGTAGTTCTATATAGACTACTATACCCTTAATAAGATTATAAATTAAGACTACTACCCCCTTCTATTTATAAAAGAAATACTATATTTCCTAGCCTATATACACTAGTTTATAAAGCTTAATATTTAAGTAGCATTCTATAGGTTATATATTATAAAGGGCAATAAGCACCTTACTGCCTTTTATACTAAGTTTAGCCTCTTTAAGTAGCTAGTATACCCTTTTAGCTTAGCTAGCGCCCTAGTAACTTTTTAGTAGTATATTAATAGGGCGCTAGAAAATGCATTAGGTAACTATACTATAGCTTACCTTAATAATATCCTTATCTATATAAGCGAATTATAATAGGATTATATATTTTATATATAGGAGGTTCTTAGCTACCTATACTAGGCTAGTTTAAACCTTAATATTAAGAAGTATAGCTTTACTATAAAGGAGGTTAAATACCTAGGATTTATTATTTAGGTAGGATAGGCCCTATGCTCTAACCTTAAGAAAATTACTACTATTTATAACTAGAAATCCCTTAAATATATATAGAGGGTGTAAAGTTTTCTTAGGTTTATAAACTTTTACTATAAATTTATACTAAACTTTACTATAGTTACTAAACTACTCTTAGCTTTAATAAAGAAAGGTATACCCTTCTTATAAATAGATAAATATAAAGCTGCCTTTTAGCAGCTAAAGAATATATTTATAACTTACTCTATCTTAGTATAATAGGATTTTAACTAGGATATAGTAGTTAAGTTTAATACATTAGGTAAAGCGTTAGGTAGCTGCCTTTTTTAGTAAAATACTAAGGGCATTCTTTATTTAATAGTATACTACTCTGCCTGCCTTATACTAGCTAAGAAGAATTATACTATTTATAATAAGGAGCTACTAAGTATTATATCTTATCTTAGGGTATAGTTAGCTAAGCTATATAGGGTAGCATAACTATTTATAATTCTAATAGACTATAAGAACTTAGAGTATTTTATAGCGCTATAGACTATAACTAAGTAGTAGGTATAATAGGTAGAGTTTTTATCTATATTTAACTACTATTTATAATACTGCCTAGGGATATAAGCCTCCTGCCCTAATGCACTTTCCTAATAGAACTAGAATATATAGGATAAGGCCTTACCCCTTTAATATATTCTTTAACCTCTAATAATTTTATATATTATTAGTATAGTAAAATACTAGTTAGGCTCTAAGTATAAGGACTCTATATTATATAATTTATTATTACTACTAGAGTAGAGAACGCTGCCTTTAAGTTAATATATCTTTACTAATAATTATATAGCTAATATATAGGACTAAGGTATAGTATTAGATAAGTCCTACTAGGCTAAGCTAAATAATATTATATATAGCCTAAGGAGCTTCTCTAATACCACTGCCTTATAATAGTAAATTACTAAGTATATAACTAATACCTATAGGGCACTCTCCTTCTATAGCTATCTTTAGGTGCTAAAGTATAAGCCACTTATAATATAGTTAATCTAACATTTTTATAACTCTCTAATACTTAGCTACCTAGGGAAGAATACTACCTTCTAAGCCTTATATTAGAAGTACTATTAGGATGGCATACTAGTGGAAGATTAAATAAAGCCTAGATACCTTATAGTAATTACTAACTAGCTCTCTAAGTATATCTAGCTAGAGGCAATAATAAGCATAAATGCCCTAGCTTATACTAAATATTTCCTTTACTACTAGTAATAGTTCTATAGCTTTCTCTCCTAAATTATATTAAACTAAGGCTTAGACTAGGTAAGTGAATTCTAGTTATCTTTATATAATCTTACTAGGGTATAATATTTACTATTAATAGTATATTACCTATAGACTAATAGTAGTACTAAATATATTAACTAGAAGGTATAGGCTATTCTTTATATAGTTATAGCCTTCTTATAGTTTAACTAGTTTAACTACTTACTTACTTATTAACTTATACTTAATAATAAAATCTTATCTATAATAGAATTATAAGCCTATATAGCGCTTTATAGCTTTAATATTAAGCTAGTTTAATATACACTAGCTTTAGTTAGGAGCCTTATATCCCTAAAGAGGTAGGTAACCTTATTCCTTAAATATATATATAAAGGTATATAACTTATATAAGCTACTATTAACTTTATATAATAACGCTAGTAGGACGTAGCTAATTAATTATAGCATTTAGCTAAGCAGTACTAGGTAGGTAACCTTATATAGCTTAACCTTTAGCATATCTATTTAAGCTAGCTAAATAAGAAGCTTAACTAAGTTATAGCTAAATACTATATTATTAAAGTGCCCTTACTACTTATAGTTTACCTTAATATTCTTAGTAGTATATATCTAGTCTTTTATATTAACCTTATAGAATGCGCTTCTAAGGACCTATTACCTTCTTAGGTTCTTATAAATTCTTAACTAGAGCTATAGTCCTTACTTTCTAAGTCTAACCCTAAGCTTATAGAGTTTACTATAGAAAAAATACTAGCTATAAAGAATATATATAAATAAGGGCGCTAGTATAATATACTAGTTAAATAGGTAGGTTATATATAGCTAATATAGAAGCTACTAAAAAACTTTCTTAATATAGAGGTATTAGTATAATTTAAGTTATAATAGAGTAATTCCCTTATATATAATAAACTATAGTAAATAGTAAGAAATATTTTATTAACCCTATCTCTAAGGGTAGTAAATATAATATATAATAATACTATAGTATAATATAACCCCTTCTATAATGCTAGCTAGGCGCTAGCTATTACTTATCTAACTTTAATAACTTAGAGAGGGGGGGGGTTTACTCTAAGTTCTTAGAACTATAGGGGTTTTAGTTATAAGCATAGGCTAGCTTTAGTTATTACTAAAAATAGTAAATAGTAGCTTCCTACTATATAGTGCCCTTATTATAGCTATATGCCTTAAATAGGCTAGGAGTAATTACTTTATTATAGTATAATATCTTATAGGGGGTAGTAATAGGTATAAAGCTAGGAGTAAGTATTAAGGTAATAGCCTATTACTTTATAGTAGCCTATAAGTTAGTAAACTACCTAGTATAATCTTAGAAGTCTTAGGTTAAAATAACTTTAGTTACCTTTTTATTACTATTAGTAGGGGAGGTAGGAGTCTTAATAGTAAGGTCTTACTTTATTATATTCTCTATATTATAGGCAGTGTAATAAATAATAGGGTAAGTAATAAAGATCTCCTTTCCCTAAAAGCAGGGCCTCTTTACTACTTAATACACTATATAAGAAGTTTATAGACTATAGCTATAGTAAAAGTACCTATTTTTTATAGTATAGTTATAATAGAACTAATACCCTATATGCTTCTATATAACTAGGGTATACTCCTTATTTTCTAACTCTAATACTACTTTATAATAGCCTATAACCTTATAGCTAGAGCTAAAGGGGTTAAGGGAAGGGGGAGGTGCACTAGTAGTAGCTAATATATTTACTAAATTAATAAATTAGTATAATAGTAACTAAGGATATTAGGGTATAATATACTAGCTTCTAATAGGAGTTATTATAGCATTAAGCTTAGTTATAGCTATTACTTAGTAAAATATAAAAAGATAGGGGTAGTTAAATTAAATAAGGGATTTATACTACTAATATAAGGGTTTTAATAATAATAAAGGAAGGAGGGAAGAATAGGAAATATATAAGGTAGGGTTATTTTTATATATATAGGTAAGGGTAAGAGAGCGTAGTTATATAGTTAAAAGGAGGGCTAGGGACTATATTTATAACTAAATTTACTACTAACTATATACCTATAGCACTAATGCTTATAATAGTGGATTTTATACTAAATTACTCTATAAATTAGGACTATATAAATATATAATAGTAATAGCTTAAGGAGCAGTTTTAGATTAGAGTTTAGGGTCCTACTATCTTGCCTTAAATATTAACTACTATAGGGATATAAGTAAGAGAGGGGCTATATAATAGATTTAAGCTTAATGCTTAGATCTAGGCTAGAGCCTAAATAGAGCTATAGTAGTAGTAGGTTATATAACTATAAGGTATATAAGAAGACCTAGTTATATTAAAGTAAAGGCAGTGCTAGTAAAGGGAAGGAGCCTTCTTCCCTTATAGTTAATAATAACTCTATTGTTACTAGAAAGCAGTCGCCTTCTAGGCTAGACTATAATATATACTAAGTATATTAAATTAGTTCTTAAGTATATATAAAGTATAGAGCTTTATACTAAGCTATTAAAATGCTTTTTTTATTAAAAGTCTATTAAATTCCTTAGGTTTATACTATTAGTTAAAAATATCTTAATAAATAAGAAGTGGGTAAAATCTATTAAGGATTAGAAAAAACTAGTATATTTTTAAGATATATAAGTATTTCTTAGGTTTTATAACTTTTATAAGTAGTTTATATACTAATACTTTACCTTTACTATCTCTCTTAATATATTTATAAAGAGTAGCTAAAAAAGTATTTAAAAAAGTAAGTTTTACTTTAATAATAATAAAAAGTAGGTATTTTATTAGCTTAAAGCTACCTTTTAAGAGGTATCTTTCTTATAATACTATAGTTTAGGGTTACTTATATATATTAAAACTAATGCCTTTACCTTTACTATAGCTAGTATTATCTTATAACCTAATAATAATAGCTACTATTATTTAGTAGCTTTTTAGTTTTAAAAGTTTACTAATATTAAATATAATTATAATATAATAAATTAAGAACTATTTACTATTATTAAGTTATTTAAATACTAGTAATATTATATTAAAAGCATTACTATATTAGTTAAAGTGCTCTTAAATTACTATAACTTATAGATATTTATTAGCTAAGTAAGGCTAAATAGAAAATAAGTAAAATAATATATATTTCTTAGCTTATTTAATTTTATTATTAAGTATTAAGTAGGTAAGAATAACCCTATTAATATACTATTAAAATAATTAGATTATAAGGATAAAGCACTAATAAATATTAAATTATTACTTAACTTAAAAATAAAAATAGCGCTTAATAAAGTAACTAAATTAGTATAAAAGTATACTAAAAAGTATAGTAAATAGCCTTTAAGAGTTAAAATAACTCTAGCTAATAAGTTAAAACTTATTATAAAAGGCTTAATTTCTTTTAATACTAAATAAGTAGCTAGAATATTAGTAAGAGAGGAAATAAAACTAAGTAAATTTATAGCTAAAATAGCTTATATTTAAACTATTAAGAGAAGTGTTATTTAGAGAACCCTTAAAGCACTAAACCTTTATAACTCTAATATATAAAACTCCCTCTCTAAATTACTTAAGGAAGTATAAGAGTAGAACTTAACTCTTACTTATACTATAAAATTAATAAGTAAGAGAGAAAAGGCTAAAATATAATAATATAATATAAAAGGTCTCCTATTATATAAAGAATAAGTAGTTATTTCTTTAAAGCCTATTTTATAATAGAAGCTTCTTTAGCTATACTATAATAACCTAATTACTAGTTATTTTAGAATATATAAAATACTTAAGTTACTATAATACAATTTCTACTAACTAAGTATAAAGTAAATAGTACTAAATTATATTATAAGTTATAGTATATACTAGTAGGTAGTTACTAAGAGGTATAAGCTATATAGTTATTTAGAATTACTACTAATTCTATAATAACTAATAGTTAAATTATTAATAGACTTTATTATAAAGCTACTAAAAGTCCTTAAAGAAGATTATATAGTTAATACTATCCTTATAATTATAGACTGCTTTATAAAGTATTCTTTATTCCTTTTAATTATAACTACTATTAATATAGCTAAGCTAACTAAACTATTTTATAAAGAAGTTAAGCTAAAGTATAGTGCACTAAAGAGTATTATATTAGACTAAGGTTCTATATTTATAAGTATATTTTAAAGTAACCTTTACTACCTTTTAAAGATAAAAAGAAAACTATTTATAGTATTTTACCTATAAACTAATAGTTAAATAGAAAGAATAAACTAAATCTTAAAGCATTATCTTTAATACTTTATTAGGGATAACTAGCTAACTTAGCTAAAGCTACTATTAATAGTATAGTTTATATATAATAATATAGTAAATAAAATAATAGGCTAGTTACTTAACTATATATTTTTTAGGTTTTACCTAGAGTTTTACTTAAAAACTAAGAGTAAATTACTTAAAGAAAATATACTAAAAGTTAATATAAGAATATAAAGGCTTTAAAAAATATAAAATAAAATAATGCTTATATAATAAAAGGCTATAGAATTATAAGTAAAATACTATAATAAATATTACTAATTAATATCTTTTAATAAAGGAGATAGAGTTATACTCTTAGTAAAAAATATTTAAATAAAGAATATAAAAAAGAAGCTAAACCCCTAGTTTATAGAATTATTCTATATATTAAATACTATAAGTAAATAGGCTTATTAGTTAGAACTTCTAAATAAATATATATAACTATATAATATCTTTTATATCTCCCTTTTAAAGCTATAAAAATAATAAGTAAAAGATAGTAAATAAATAATATTACTAAACCTAAAAAACTAGAATAAAGAGTATAAGCTAAATAATATTTAAAATAAAAAGGAGATATAAGAAGGCACTTACTATCTAGTAAAATAAAAGGGATAGCTAAGTAAATATAATTAGTAAATAGCTAAAAAAGATATATATATACTAAGACTTATTATAATATATAAGAAAAAGGTAGTAAAAATAAGTTATAAATTATAATAAGCTAGTAATATATAGGCATTATACCACTTAAAAATATTATATTTTATATTAAAAAAAAGGAAAAGAAATATAATAAAATGCTGCCTTTATATAAAATAAAACTTATATAAATACTACTAAAAAAAAACTAAATAACTACTTATAGCTTAGGTAGGGCTATAGGAAAAGTATTAATAGTAAACTCTATTATCCTAAACTATAAAGGTATATTAAAAGCCTAGAACTTACTATTAGTATTTTTTTTATAGTATTATAATAATAGTAATATAAATCTAGTATATAGTTACCCCCTAAATAATATACCTAGGATTTTCTAACTATATACCTAGCTACTACTACTTAAACTACTTTACTATTAATATATTATAATTTAGCTATTAAAGTATTAGTAAATATAGAGTAAATATATAGTATATAAATATAGAGTTTAAATATATAATACTAAGGGGAATTAGTAGGAAGAGGGTAATATATAGCTATTACTTTATAATAATATACTTATTATATACTACCTATATATTTTAAGCTAAAAAGTTAGTAAAATTAAGATAATATATAAGTAAAAATACCTATAATAAATAACTTAGCTAAGCCTATTAGGGTAAAGGCTACTTAGTAAGCTTAGTTAGTATAGTTAAAACTATATAGTAATATAAGCAATAAGCATATAATCTTATAGTATATATCTTTATAAAAAATATAGACTAGTATTTTAGCGCTAGCCTTACTAGCTACTATACTAATAGAGGCTTAGACTAGTGTCTTTAGCTAGTTATATACCTTAAGGGTAGTAGTTTAGTTACCTATAATTATAGGTAAAGGCTATAAACTATTAGTAAATATTTAATAATATTATAAATATTATATATACTAGCTTATAAAAGTCTAAGCATATAGTATATTATTTATATTACTTTATTATATAAACTTTACTGCCTATAAATAGGTTAGCTAGGAATTTATAGGCTAATTATACTAATTTAATATTAAATAGTAAGTGTTTTTTAAAGTTATTATATATAGTATATATATAGTATAAGTAATAGTATAATTAGAGCTTAATATTTATAGATATAATAGCATTCTAATAGAGAAGATAAAGAAATATATAGTAATAGTAATAGTAGTAATAATAATAGTAGTAATAATAATAATAATAATAAAAAGGAAGGAAAAGATAAAGAGAAGCTAAGGAAGAGGTATAGTCTTTATAATTAGGCTATATATATATAGTGTTATTATTATTTTAACTCTTACTAATATAGTAGAACTAGCTAATAGCTATTAATTAACTAGTAAGTATATTATTACTAAAGATAGTAACTATAGAAGGGGGGGTAATTATAAGGAGCCTTATAAGGCATATACACTATAGCTATATATATATATAACTATCTAGCAATAGCCTTATATATAACCTACTATAATAGCTATATATATAACTTACTTATGCTTTGCTATAGACTATATAGGGCATAGCTATTACTATATATAACTTAGAGGAAGTAAGCTTTAGTTAATACACTATATGCCTATTACCTTTGCCTAGCTACCCTAGTCCTAACAATATATATTTCCTTTATTATTATACTATTATAAATTCCCCCTTAAAGTATCTAAACCCCTCCTACTATAATATAGTATCCCTTACTACCTAGAAAACTAGAATCTTAGTATATATAAATTCCCCTTACTACTATATAATACCCTTTATAATGCTAAAAAGAATAAATTTAGAAATAGTTACTACTAGTAGTAATATTTTATAAAAATAGCTATAAGGGATATTAGAAGAAGTAAGACTTTTAGTATTCTTTATAACTTACTTCTATAGGTACTATGCTTAATAACTAAATCTAATAAATTATTAGAGATATTATAAAAGGCTATAATAAAGAGAATAAATATAGTAGAAAAATATATAACTTTATAACCCCTAAAGTTAATATTTTTATTAATCTTTATGCTAGATATAGTATTTTAAAAGAGATTTAGCTTAGAGCTTTTCCTATTATACTTATAAATAATGCCCTTATATTCTATCTTAATAAACTCTTAAGTAATTAACTTCTCTTTAAGGAGCTTATAAAATATATAAAAGAGTACTTTAAAATAGAAAGTAACTAGTAATTTTACTACTTAAAGTAAAATTATATCTCTTTTTATAAAATTATTATAGAAAACCCTAGAAAGAGTAAATTAAAGTGCTTAGAGCTTTTTATTATAGAACTTAAGAAAATCTACTATAGTCTCTTCCCCTCTACTACTATTAATATAAAGCTTTATAGCTAGCTTATTATAGCTATAAGCTTAGTTTCTAAGTATAAATTAGCACTTTTTAACTATATACTAATATTTTAAGGTATACTTAGAGACCTTAGAAAATGCCTATATATAAATAAGAATATATTATTATAGTAATAAATAGCTAAGGCTACTAACCTAAAAGAAGAAAAAAATAATAAAGTATTATTTATAGATTACTACTATGAATAAGCCTATTATAAACCTTACTTCTTAACTAAAAAAAGTAAATCTTTAAAATTCCCTAAGAAGTATTTTATTTATAGAAAATAGAGATATTAGTTAATAAACTATTCTAAGTATAAGTAATAAAGAATAAAGAATTACTAGTAAAAGAGTAAAAACTATAAGAACCTACTAACTAATAGAAGTTATAATACTTTTCTATAGGTATTTAAAGGTATTATAGTAGAATTTAATAAAGATAGGGATAAAGCCTTAAACTATACTAACTACTTTACTTAAAAAGCTATTAATATATACTTTACTATAGAGTAAAAAATATATTAAGGTCTAGAGTTAATATTTACCTAATTCTTTATATTAATACTACCCCTAATAAATAAGCTATTTTTAAAGCTATTAGTATTACTATAGTAACTATTAACTTTTAAAGGTTCTTTCCTTTTAAGATTACTAAAAAACAATACCTTTAAATATACCCTTTTTAGTAATAATCCCTACTAGTAAATAGACTAATTAAACCTTTAATACTTTATATTAAAGGAAAGATATACTACTAAGGTATTCTAAGGGATTATTTTAAATACTAGAGTAGTAGGTATCTTAACTATAGAAATTAGCTAAGTAACTATATTAATAAAGCTAATACTATACTTAAAGATTAAAGCTACTAATTAATATACTATTAATTTTAGGGCTAAATTAGCTAAATCTTTAGGTATTCTTTATATACTAATAGTCTTTAGTCCTATTAACTTCTATATTCTTAGCTTATTAATGCTATTTCTATATTATATTATAGATATAAATAGAATAAATATAAAGTTAGATAATATTAAAAATCTACTTATTTAAGGCAATACTAAAGTTCCTATTATATATAAATAGGGACACCCTTAGTAAACTTTATAGGCTACTAAAGCAGAGATTTTCTACCTTTTAAAGCAAGAAATTTATTAACTTTACTATTACTTTAGCTACTCTTTTATAGTAAGGCTTATAAAGCTACTATAATATACTAGTAAAGAGATAATAATAATAGCTATTAAGAAGCTTACTTAGAAATATTACTAATACTAAATATATAGTAGAGCTCCTAGCTACTTTAAGTTTATATTAAAGAAAAACTATAACTTTAACTATAAAGTTATTATTAATATTCTCTAAATTAATAGAAAACCTATTTTATATATTATAGATACTATAACCTTATTTTAGGCTGCTTATTTCCTTAAACTCTAATAATAAAAGGTATTAAATATTTAAAATACTCTTAAAAAATGCTAAATTAATATATATTTTAGACCTTCTAACTAGATTATTTATAACGCTAGAAAATGCTTTACTTCTACTAAATTTTGCTATTTAGTATAGTTAATAGTAATTAATATAAGTAAGGTACTTATAAAAGCCTATAATAGTATTAGTAAAGTTAAATAATACTATATACCCCTTAGAAGAGTATATAATATTATTAATAATAAAGTAAGTAAGCTACTTACTCTAGCCTAAAAGCTATAAATAGCTATTAAAGCTATTAATAACTCTATAGGCTCTAATAGTTTTATACCTATACTCCTATAATGGATTTAAGCTAGAAGCTTAGATCCTTAGGACCTGGGAAAGGGGCGGCGTAGCGGAGTAAGATAATAGCTAAATGCTAGCGCTACTATATAAAAAGGGCTAGCCCTCTAGCTCTTTATTCCCTTTAAGAGAGTAGGGTACTATACCTACTCTCTCTTAGCTTTTTTTTCTTCTTTTTTTATAAAAATAATATTACTACTATTAATACTAAACTATAGTAGCCTTTAGGCTAGTTTATAATAAATATTATTCTTTTTTAATAAATTTATAATAGAGATAAATTAACTATAATTTATTAGCTAAGAGGCCTAATAATAGCTAATAAAGAAAGTCTACTAATTATATAACTTAGTAGTATAGTAAAATATATAAATTAAGGAGCTATAGTATAATATAACTATAGCTACCCCTTAACTTTTATAGGAAAATGCCTTAGAGGCTAGTTAGGGCTTTAAGGCTAGGAAACCTAAGTATAAACCCCTTTTAATAGGGATTACTTATAATAAAAATAAGTCTTTATTTAAGGTATAGTAGAGTCTTATAGTTTATAAGCTAGTAGTAAACTAGGACTTTATTAGTAACTACTATAACTAATAGTTCTTTATTTATTAAAGCCTATTTTTATAGATTTAAGCCTAAGTTATACCCTTCTTTAAGCTTAGGGCTAATTTTAACTATAACTCTCTTTACTTTTTAGATTACTTTTTAGGTATATACACTAACCCTTACTAATAAACGCGCACTATCTTAGAACTTAATTAGCTTTACTAGTATTAAAATAAAAGCTTTATTAATTTCTATATTTACTTTAAGTAAAAACTAGCCTTAGCTAGGGGTATTTCCTAGGCTAATACTATAAAACTAATTAAGCTCTATATAGCCCTAAATAAGTATATAAGGGATTACTATATTAAATAAGATATATTTTATATAGACTATACTATAGCTATTAAATATTATTATAGTATTACTTTAGACCTAGACTTATATAAACTTAAGGACTATACCTAAAGCCTTTACTACTATAAGCTAAGCTAGGACTAGAATAGTAATATAAGAATATTAAAAGTAAATACTATAGCCTTTAGCTTTAGTTAGTTAGAGTATAATAAAAAAGGGAAATAAGTAATTTAGGCTATAAAGGCAGTCTATAACTAATAATATAAGGCTAATTAGTGCCTACACTATAGCTTTATAGCGCACTATATATAAAAATATACCTTACTTTTAGCTATATACTCTATACTATAGAGTAGGGGCATTTACCTCTTATAGGGTCCCCTAATAGGGGAAGTTATAATATTAGAGAATTCTAACTTAAAAAAAGGCTCCCCTTTAGCTTAAGGCTTAGTAAAGGGGAATATAATAATAAGTAAAATTATAAAATACTATATATAAATAACTTAAAGAATAACTTCTTTTAAATTAAGAATTAAATAAAAATATAGCTATTTTTTCTCTCTTTTTTATATAATAACTCTATATTTATATCTATATAAGTAAATAGTAAGTATAATAGTTTTACTACTATAAGTAAAGGGGTAGTGGTTTAGTTAGGCTTTATACTTATTTTGCTTTATTATTTATAGTCTATTATAATAGTAATAGAGCTAAAGCGCTATAGCTCTAATTTAGGACTAGTTCCTATTACTTACTTAGTTTAGTTTACTATAAACTTAAATAGGTAGTTATTTTTAGTAGTAATATATATTATATAGGGACTTACCTATAACTATATTCTAGGCTTTCTATAGTTAGCCTATTATAATATTAATTTATATATATTAGCTTAAGAACTATAGGTATAATTATAGGGTAGGCTAGTAGTATATATAGCTATAGTTTAGAGCGTAAAGTATCTTACACTAAATATCCTTAGCTTAGTTTATATAGGCCTTATTTATTAGGCTTAAAAGATAGTTAAATTAAGCGCCTATTTTATAGCTATAAGCCTATAAGAAATTATATTAATCCTAGCCCTTATAGTAATAAAGCTAGAGGCTACCTAGCTAGATAATATTCTTTTAAAGAATTTCTATAATTTTATAGATCTTTTTTAAAAGGAGAAGGTAGGTATACTTCTACTATACTAAGGGCCTATAGACTACTATATTTAGCTATATTATTACCTTAATAGCTTATTACTAAAGCTTTTATAGGCCCCTTTATATAATATACCTTATAACTAGCTATTAGAGATTTATAAATAAATTATAAACTTAATAGATAAGGGCTAGATTTAAGTATTATTTTTATTTATAGTAATGCTAGTCCTTTTTATTAAGAAAGCTAGGGGTAGCTAGTAGTTTTATATAGATTATAGGGCATTAAATTAGGTTATTAATTAAGATTATTACTTACTACCCTTAGTTAAGGAAACTCTATACTTACTTATAAAAGTATATTAGTTTATAAAGTTAGATATTTATATAGTATTCTATAGATTATATATAGCTAAAGGTAATAAATACTTAATAGCGTTTTAGACTTAGTTTAGCCTATTTAAGTAACTTATTTATTTATTTAGTTTTACTAAAGTACTAATAATATTTTAATACTATATTAATAATGCTTTAGAAGATATATTAGGTAACTACACTATAGTATACTTAAATAATATTTTAATTTATACTACTAGGTTATAAAAAGACTATATTTATTAAATAAAAGATATTCTAAGTAAGCTTTATATAGCTAGCCTTAACTTAAATATTAATAAGTATAGCTTTAGTATTATAGAGGTAAAGTACCTAAGGTTTATTATAAAGGTAGGATATTATATATACCTAAACCTAAAGAAGATTATAATAATCTATAACTAAGTAATACTAATATAACTATAGAAGGTATATAGCTTTATTAGATTTATAAACTTTTACTATAACTTTATTCTAAACTTCTTAAATATAGCTAGCCCCCTTTTAGCTTTAACTAAAAAGAAAGCTCTCTTTTTATAGTTAGTAAAGTATAAGGTAGCATTTTAAGCCCTAAAAGCTATATTTATTTTATACCCTATTTTATAGTAGTAGGACCTAAATTAGAATATAGTTTTAGAAGCTAACTCTTTTAGTAAAGTAATTAGTAGCTACCTTTCTTAAATATCTCCTAATAGTATACTATATTTAGTTATATATTACTCTATATAGCTTATATTAATATAAAACAACTATACTATTTATAATTAAAAGCTACTTATAGTTATAAGCTACCTTAAGGTATAGTTAGTAAAATTATAAAGTATTTAATAGCTATTTATAATTTTTATAAACTATAAGCACTTAGAGTACTTTACTACCCTAAAGGAAATATTAAAATACTAGGCTTACTAAGTAAAGACCTTATCTCTATTTAACTTTTACTTATATTACTACTTAGAATCTTAGGCTAACTAGCTAAATACTTTTTTTTAATAGAAGTAAAATAAGTTTACCTCTCTATAGACTTTTCTACTAATTATATAGCTAGTCTAGCTTTACTATATATAGTTAGCTAGTTCTACTATTAGCTCTCCTATAGGGCTAATACTAAACTAACCTTAGGTTACTATCTTATTCTAAAATAGGCTACTAGTTAGTATTTAACTATTTACTAACCTTTACCTATAGAACCTTTAGAACTAGAGCATAGCATTAGATATATTATATTAAGTAAAGTAAGAGGCTATTATATAAGGGTAATACTAATTCTTTAATATAGTATTAACTTATACTTAAATTATAAATTATATACTTAGCACTAAGGGTGTGCTTTAGTTCTATAAATATCTTTAAGTCCCTTAGTTTAAACCCCTTACTATAACCTTAATTAAATAGGTTTATAGCTTACTTATACTAGGTTATTCTAGTAGGAATATAATATTTTAAGCGCTTATTTAGAAATACTACTAAAATAGCCTATTAGTAAATATAGTATATTATATTTATAACTATTACTATTATAGAGAATAGAAAAGTTATTAGTTATATTAGGGCTTATTTAAGCTTATTCTAGCCCTAAACTAATATTAGTTATAGATTTTAGTGGATTTTATAATTAACTTTCTAGCGCTAAATAAAGCTATATTATAGTTCCTTATAGTAATTATAGACTAATTATCTAAGTATATCTAGTTAGAGGTAATAATAATAATAATAGTAAAAAACTATACTAATAGGTTTAAGCACTATTAGTAGTAGTTCTATAGCTTCCTTAAGTAAATTATATTAAATTAAGAATTAAATTAGGTTAAGTAGTTCTAGTTAATACTTTATATACTAGTTAGTATAAAATAACTTCTCATTACTACTTACTACCCTTAGATAAATAGTAGTATAAAATAGGTAAACTAGGAGGTATAGGTAGTACTATAGGTTATAATAAGCTTTTTATAAATAAATTAGCTAAACTATCTTTTAGTATATTAGTTAGTATTAAATAATTATATATTAATAGTTACTAGGCTTAGTGCTAATAAAGCTATTTATAAATATAACCTAAATCTTATTTAGCCTATATTTAAAGAAGACCTAGTAGCCTTAACTATATCTCCTAAGGGCTAAGCCTCTCTCTTTCTAAAATACCTCTATAAGAGTATAGCTCTAACTTAGGCTACTATTAACTTTACTTAGTAGTAGTAATAGAATACTACTAATTAGTTATATTACTTTATAGAATGTTTTTATATTAGTAATATAGTTTAGTTAAGTTTATATAATATTAAAATAAATTGCCTTAGCTAAAAGCTTAACTAGGTTATAGCTAAGTACTAAGTTATTATTACTCTCTTATTACTTATAGTCTAGCTTAATATACCTTATAGTATTTATTCTATATTCTATATTAACTTACTTAAATATATAGCTATAAACCCCTTACTTTTATAAATACTCTAGGACTCTTAACCTAGCTTATTTATAAATATAGAGAATAATAACCTAAACTTATAAGAGTTTTAAGTTAAAGAAATTCTAGCTATAAAGAATATATATAGCTAAAGGCAATATTATAATATACTAGTATACTAAAAGAGTTATATATAACCTATATAAAAGCCTTTAGAGAATTTTAATAATATAGTAGCACTAGTAGTATATAAGTTATAATAAAGGAATGCTTAATACTATAATAAAGCTACTTTTAAGTAATTATATTTAAAATACTAGCTTACTTTATATAATTCTATCTCTTTAATATATAAGCCCTTTAACTCTATATAATTCTAATATTATTCTCTTATTACTTAATTCTTATTTAGTTACTACTCTAAATTTATATAATAATATTAAGTATATATTAAGTAAAGGTTTAGTAAGAGATAATAGGGGGGAGGCTTTAAGGGGTAGTATTATTTTAGTTTAAATTACTAAACTATACCCCTATATTAACCTTATTTAAGGTAGCTATAATAGTATTATTATTATTTATATTAAATACTTTACTTATATATTACTTAGGTATAAAATACTAGTTTTAGGGGGGAAGGGGTAGGGAATTACTAGCTATTTAATTAAAATAATACTAATAAGTAGGTAAATAATAGCTAATATATAATAAAATATATATAGAATAAAGCATTGCCTTAATAGCTATAATTTAGTTATTCTTTATATAGTTTAACTAGGTTATTTATTTTAATATAATATTATTAATATTATATTGCTTACTTAGTAGCTAAAGGGGCACTAGGTTAAAGTAAAAAATAAAGGTAGTTAGTAATAGTAGGGTAGAAGGGGGCGTTTTCTTTAAAGGTAGTAAATTAACTATTTTATAATTTATAGATAATAGATTTAGTGCCTCTCTAATACTATTAGTAATAAGATTAATTATAATAGAAGCCTTATTAGTATTAGTTCTCTTAATAGTAATAAAGGAAATAATAGGCTTAAATAATATAGGGGACTTTATATACCTAAGACTAAGGTAGGGTATATTAGTATAATGCTAGAGATAACTAAAAAAGGGAGTATTTATACTATAGTTAGTAGGGGCTAGTAGCTTAATAATAAAGTTAATATAGCTAAGCTTACTTACTATTAGTATATTCTCCTAAAAAAGATAGTGGAGATCTTAACTAATATATTTCTAATATTAATACTTTTAATAGTTACTTTATATTACTTTTTATACTATAGTAATAGCTAGGTTAATATTAGTATAAGGTAGATAGCTAAGGGTATCTTTTTAAGTAAAGGGGTTATTAAGAACTACTATACCTATAGGGGATAGGTTAGCTATATTTACTAGGGTAATTATACTAAAAGGGATAGAATATAGTGCTTTTATATTAAAAAGCTTAAAAATAAGTAAAGGATATATAGGGCTACTTAGTAATACTAAGAGCTAAGGGTATAGAGAAAGGGGGGTAAGGGTTTGAAACTATTAAGAGAGGTATATAGCTAAAGACTAAGAATTAAAATATAAAGGTAATATTAAATTAATTATATTATAGAGGCTTGCTTTAGAACTAAATAAAAGCAATACTATAAATAGCTATAAAGTCTATATAGTAATAGTAATAATTAGTATAGACTTAGTAATAAACTATATAAAAAACTAAATATTTATAATATTTATAGGTAATAGCCTAGTATTACTCCCTAAGAAGGGTTAAGTATATTTATAGTATAGAAGGTAAAGAGTATACTTAATATTAGCTACTATAAACTTAACTATACTAAGTATAATTAGAGGTAAGGGGGTAAATAATATAATAACTAGCTACTTTTTAAAATAAATAGTAATAGCATTATAGCTAGGTTATAGTATAGATTATTAATTAGAAGTGCTAGTAGCTAGTTTTAACTTAGATTTCTAAAGGGTTTAACTAATAATAATAAGAGTATTTAACTACTACTATAACTAATATAGTATTAAATATTAGATAAAGAGGAATAGTACTTAAATATAACTTTTCTTACTTAGCTAGTATAGCCTATAGGTATAGCCTTAGCTATATTTATAGAAATACTTACCTTTTTATATAGTATTAAGTATATATAGTAAATATACTAAAGTAGTATTATTTTTCTTATTTAAGTTATTATTATTAGAGTTCTTAATATATATATACCTACTTAGGGTATACTATAGTATAGAAGGAGGGGGAGAGGGAAGCTTACTTAATAGCTTTAATAAATTTATACTAATAAAAAAAGGAAGAGGGGGGGGGAAGATAATATAAAAGAGAAGTAATAATAATTTAATAGTAAAGTTATAGTAAAAGAGCTAAAAAAAGTAAGGGAAATTATTAAGAAAGAAAGGGAAACTAAGGGTATATAATAATAAGGAATTAAAGGTAAGGGAAAGAGGGGGAAGGGAAATAAACCTTTTATACTTAGGGGGAACTTAGTAAAAAAGGGAGTAATTTAGAATGCCTTATATATAATTCTTATTAAATCCTAGCTAATAGTGTTTTTAAATAATTTCTATCTTTATATTTTATTTTCTCTCTACTTTAATTAGTAAGAAATTACTTTTTATATTTAAATAGCACTAATTCTATAGGTATTTTTGTAGGGAATAGCTTCTTTTAGGCTTAGTTTACTTCTTTTATTTATTTTTTAGTGTTTTTAATTAGTAATATAACCTTTATATAGCTAGCATTACTTATAGCTAGTAGTATAGCTTACTCTATTAGTTACTAAATAGCAATACTATAATACCTAGGCTAAGTAATTAGGAAGTAAAGAGGGTTTAAAGGGTTAGAAATATTTTAGGGTAAGGAGGGGAAGGGGGGGGGTTTTTAGTACTACTTATATATTTAGTTATATATAGCTAAATATAGAGAAGGGGGGTAGATAGCTTATAGTAATATAAGGCAGTAGTTTTAGATAGGTATAGGGGCTAGTAATAGGTTATTAGTATTTTTAGCCCTTTAATAGTTCTTAGCTATAGGTAGTTCTTTTTTTTAATATACTTATTTTATAATAAAACTATATAAAGGCCTAGAGAGGGAGGCTATATAATAGATTTAAGCTAAAAGCTTAGATTTTTAGAACCTAGAAAAGGGGCAGTATAGTGGAGTAAGATAATAGCTAAATACTAGCGCTATTATATAAGAAGGGCTAGCCCTTTAGCCCTTTATTCCCTTTAAGAGAGTAGGGTACTATACCTACTCTCTCTTAGCTTTTTCTTCTTCTTCTTCTATAAGAATAATATTACTACTATTAACGCTAGACTGTAGTAGCCTCTAGGCCAGTCCATAACAACTCCTAGTCTTTAAAGTATATTTTAAAATAACTATAGAATTTATACTTAGTCTCCTTATAACTTAATAGGCTACTATTTTCTATAAAGCTACTAATAAGGCCTATAAATACCTTACTAAAAGATAATTAAGGGATACCTTATATATAAGGAATAGGCCTAATATTCTTTTAACTTATAACCTACTATTATAATTAAATATATAAGTATAGTAAGAAAAGGGTGAATAATAAAGCCCTTATAAGTTACTAGTAATAACTAATAAAACTTATACTATAGAAATACTTAATAATTTAATAGATTTTTATAGTACTATAGTAAAGCCCTATATAATAAACCTATATAAAAAAAAGTAGAATATTAGGACCTATAAGTCTTAACTAATTATAATTACTAGGGATATTACTTATAGAGAGAAAGAGGAGAAAGATATAGATTTAAAAAGGTTTAGTAGTATTAAAATTAGCTTACTAATAAAGTAAAGGTATAAAAGGCCTTAAAAGATGCTTATAGCTACCTATACTATAAAGGGTAAGGAGAACTACCTAGTATTCTTTATAATAACTCTTATACTATAGAGGTATATTATTAATAATAGTATACCTAAATATACTTATAAGGTAATAATAAGCACTTTAAAAGAAGAGAAAGATCTTAAAACTATAGTTATTAAACCTAAGAAACCCCTCTTTTAAAAAGGTTTAGTAATAAATAAGGCCTTAGCCTTACTATTACCAATAATCTAAACCCTACCTATTATAATAATAAGTATATTACCTAAAATACTATAGTATAGAGAGAGAAAAAGAGGTATTTAAAAAAAGACTAAAGTAAAGGGTTTTATAGTGCTAGAGATAAAAGAATAAAAAGTAAAGGGTTTTAGGGAGAATTCTATATAGAATTCTCCTATAAAGGTTACTACTCTAATAGTATTTTTTATAGCTAAAGAAAAAGATAATTTCTAGCTTATAATTAACCTTAAAAAAGAGAGTAAAATTAGTAATAAGGGTAAGCCCTTTACTAAGTTAAATAAGAAGGAAATTAATACTTTACTAAACTAGAAAGTATTTAAGCTTATTACCTTTAACCCTTAATATTATAGTAACTATTAGCTTTTTAATTCTTATATAGTTAGAGAGATTAAAGGTAAAAAAACTAATATACTATATAAGAAATTAAGACTTATAATCTAAGGCTATAGTAATAGTAGTAAAGGTATAATCCTTATATAATCTCTTATAATCTAGAGAGCTAGCTAATAACTTATTATAGCTTTAGCATTATTATTAGTAAAAGAAAAGATCTCCTTATAGCTTTAAGATATTATATAAGTATATATATAGTTATAAACTACTCTAAATAGGCTAATAATTATAAGACTACCTTAATAAATTACTTACTTATATTTAATAAATATAATAATAGAAGTTATTAAGCTATTATATAGAATTATAAAGGTAGGCACCTACTAGTGGGTAACCTATATAAAATACTACTAAGAAAAACTTATAATAACTATATTAAGCTATAATCCTTACTTACTTATAGTATTAAAAGAGAATTATAACTTTAGCATTATTAGTATATAGACTAATAACACTCTAGGCCTTAGTAATAATACATTCTATAAGAGAGAAGAGGTTAAATTAAAGAATATAGGGTTTTTTATAAAACTAAAGCTATAATTAATAGCTAAAAAACCCCTTATCTTTAATAGCTATATTCTCTTATAACTTACTAATAGTATTATTAAAGTTAAGCAAAAAGGCTAAAGTAAGAAGCTAGTAATAGTTATACTTAATTAATTAACTACTAAGCCTAAATATATAAAGTAATAAGCTTATAGAGCATATATCTTAATAATCTACTAGCTTAAGGCTGCCTTTAACCTCTCTATTTTAATATAAGCCTAAAACCCTAATTAAACTAATATAAATAACCTTAATAAAAGAATTTAATAGTAAATTAATAATTATAACTATAGAATTTAATATATCTTACTAGACCTTTTATTAGTAATATTATATATATTTATTAATAGCTCTTTTATAAATAATAAAGACCTATATTTATAAATTAAGTTTATAATAATTCTTAGTAATAAGAAAAAGAATAGTAGTAATGCTAAATTTAACCTTTAGAGAAATATTATTATATATAGGTTTACTAAGAGTAAAAGAGTTATAAAAAGTGCTTTTATATCTAAGCTATATAAAATAGTATAAGGTGTGGATATTACCTATATAGTAGGCATTATATTAAATATAATTACTAAGAAGTTATAAATACTACTAATTTTAATAATTATCTATACTAACTCTTTTTTACTATATAAGTACTTAGTAAAGTTAGGTATAATAAAGAAAAAGAGACTAATAATTAATATTATAGCGCTCTATTAATTATATAAAAAGTAAGAGATTATAGAAATCTAATAGATTAATAGAGATAATAATATTATAGATACTATAATAAAGGTAATACTAAATAAAGCACTTAAAGGCTTTATTAATAAGAATAAGGCTTAAATCTATATAGAAGGATAGGTAAGAAGGGAGGCGTTATAATAAGGAAATAGATAACACTAGAAGCATTAAATAATAAAAAGAAATTAGAGTTATTAAGTTAAGTAATTAACTTAGTATAAAGCTAGCTAATTAGAATTACTCTTTTTAATTAAGGGATTTACTTATATTTACTTTATTTAATTTTTATTTTTATGCGTTTTTTTAGTTACTCTTTAAGCAATTTCTCTTTTTTAATAAAAAGAGAAAATTTATAAGTATTAAAATTACTCCCTTATAGAGTAACCTTAGTGTAGCTAGGATAGATATATACTATCTTATTAGCTATACTAAGGAGGGTGTAGGGTAATGCAATAGCCTATAGCCCTATATATATATATATACCTCTGCTTATAACACTATAAGTAGCTAGATTCTAGACATCTATATACTAAGACTTTTAACCTTGTTTTTTATGCCCTTTTTATAGTACTGCTTTGATTTACCCTGCCCGGTAAAAACCAACAGCTTTATTTAAGGATATTTATTAATTACTACTCTCTTAATAGTATTACTAAAAGAAAGTTAAGATAGTAAAAAACTAGGGTCTATAAAACTTAATAATTAAGAATAAAGTGTGTTTAAAACTTTTAAAAAAGCATTTATATAAGCACCTTTATTATATTATTTTAATTTTAAAGCTAATATTTAAATTAAAACTAATGCATTAAATTTTACTATTTTAGGTATTTTATTATAGCTTAATTTAAAAGAGAAATATTACTTTATTACTTTTTAGTTAAAGAAACTATAGCTTATAGAAGTATAATATAGTATATTAGACTAAGAAATATTAATAATTATTAAATTATTTTAGTATTAAAGATACTATATTAAAGGTACTCTAAATAAAATTAAGGTTTTATTAGATTATTTAAACTTATAATTATTCATAAAAACACCTAAATTAAATAGATATTAGTTATATTAGTATATATTCCTTACTCTATATAACTTTATAATTAAGTATTAAAAGGGTATATTAAATCTAGTAAATATACTATTAAGATAACCTAATTACTATATAAAAAAGAAGAAAATTAAAATAATCTTATTTAAAAGCTTTGAAAAAAGATTACTTAAGTTAATATAACTATATATAGTAAAAAACTAAATAAAGACTTAAAATCCCTAAAGAAGTAAGACAGAACCTTTATTAAAAAAGGTTTAGTAAAGAAGTTAGGCTTACTACCTACTTTTAACTAAATTATAGTTAAAATAGTAAAATAAAATAAAGACCTATATTACTAAGATAGTAGAAAATTATTATTAAAAATAGTCTTAGTTATATAAAAGATAGATATATAGACCTTAGAGAAAATAAAGAATCTCTATAGCTACTAAGAGTAAGATTAGTTACTAAATTAATAAAGTATCTTAAAATATTAAAAGCAGATATTTATACCTAATTTAGAAGTTCTAAAAGATTTTATCTTCTAAATCTATTATAATAATTTATTAGCTAGATATTTTAGTATAAAATAAACTTTTAAACTTATAAAAAGAAAGTTCTATTAGCTAAAAATTAATATTTGTAATAGATTTAAGCTGGAAGCTTGGATCCTTAGGACCTAGGAAAGGGGCGGCGCAGCGGAGCAAGATAATAGCTAAATGCTAGCGCTACTATATAAAAAGGGCTAGCTCTCTAGCCCTTTATTCCCTTTAAAAGAGTAGAATACTATACCTACTCTTTCTTAGCTTCTTTTTCTTTTTCTATAAAAATAATATTACTACTATTAATACTAAACTATAGCTACCTTTAGGCTAATTTATAATAAATATTATTCTTCCTTAATAAATCTATAATAGAGATAGATTAACTATAATTTATTAGCTAAAAGGCTTAATAATAGCTAATAAAGAAAGTTTATTAATTATATAACTTAGTAATATAGTAAAATATATAAATTAAGAAGCTATAGTGTAATATAACTATAGCTATCCCTTAACTTTTATAGGAAAATGCCTTAGAGGCTAGTTAGGGCCCTAAGGCTGGAAAACCTAAGCATAAACCCCTTTTAAATAGAAATAAGTCCTTATTTAAGGTATAGTAAAGTCTTATAGTCTATAAGCTAGTAGTAAACTAGGACTTTATTAATAACTATTATAACTAATAGTTCTTTATTTATTAAAGCCTATTTTTATAGGTTTAAGCTTAGATTATACCCTTCTTTAAGCTTAGAGCTAATTTTAACTATAACTTTCTTTACTTTTTAAACTACCTTTTAAAAATATATACTAACCCTTACTAATAAAAGTATACTATTTTAGAACTTAATTAGCTTTATTAATATTAAAATAAAAGCTTTACTAATTTCTATATTTACTTTAAGTAAAAACTAGCCTTAGCTAGGGGTATCCCTTAAGCTAATACTATAAAACTAGCTAAGCTCTATATAGCTCTAAATAAGTATATAAAGAATTACTATATTAAATAAAATATATTCTATATAAACTATACTATAGCTATTAAATAGTATTATAGTATTACCTTAAACCTAGACTTATATAAGCTTAAGAACTATACCTAAAGCCTTTACTACTATAAGCTAAGCTAAGACTAAAATAATAATATAAAAATATTAAAAGTAAATACTATAGCCTTTAGCTCTAGCTAGTTAGAGTATAATAAAAAAGGGAAATAGGTAGTTTAGGCTATAGAGGTAGTCTATAACTAATAATATAAGGCTAACTAATACCTATATTATAGCTTTATAGTGTACTATATATAAGAATATACCTTACTTTTAGCTATATACTCTATACTATAAAGTAGGGGTATTTATTTTTTATAGGGTTCTTTAATAGGGAAAGTTATATTATTAAAGAATTTTAACTTAAAAAAAGGCTTCCCTTTAGCTTAAGGCTTAGTAGAAAGGAATATAGTAGTAAGTAGAATTATAGAATATTATATATAGATAACTTAGAGAATAACTTCTTTTAAATTAAGAATTAAATAGAAATATAGCTATTTCTTCTCCCTCTTTTATATAATAACTCTATATTTATATTTATATAAGTAAATAGTGTAATAGGCGGAAAAGAGAACACTACACCACACACCTAAAAGCAAGGGTATATATATAAACGTAGTTATCCCCTATTATATTTTATAACCTTTAATATATATAGAATTAGCTTTAAGCTAATAAAGCTATAAAGACAAAGGTTAGTTAGAGAGAGCTTTATTTAATTAAATAATTAAAATTATTAAAAGTCTAGAATAATAATTATAAAATAAAATATAAGTAATAGTTATACCCTAGTAATAATTAGGTTTATATAAGAATAGTATTATAATAATAGGTGCTTCTATACCTATACCCTAAAAAAGAAAAATAGAAAATAGCTTAGTTTTTTAACTATTTAAGGGTATAGGCCCTTTTTATAGTATTTAATTAAATAGTTTAACTATACTATACTAAGGTCTTACTCCCTTAGAAGCTATAATACCTTCTTCTAAATAACTATAAACTATATTTCTTTTATTATAATATAATACCTCTCTAGGCTTATAGTAATATAAAAATAACTATAAGCTAATAAAATAATACTTATAAAACCTAAATAAAATAAGAACCTTTTAATTAAATAATCTTATATTATCTCTTAGTTTAAACTTATATTTCTAGTTTTCTTTAATAATTTTAGTATTAAAGGACTTTCTTATACCTAATAATTATAGTGTATTTTCTTTAGTATAATAGGCTATTTCTTTAGTATAATAAGCTAGCTATTAGTAATATTATAATATTACTAAGCTCTTTTTATATATAAATCTATACCTTATTTAGCTTTTTTTACTTTATTTTATATCTTTATTATAATGTTTTTCTAAGCTTTATAGTAAACTAGTTCTAAAGGGATAATTAATATATATATACTAAATATAGAAGAGAAAGCTAGAATATTATACTAAGAAATCTTCTTTTTATATAGCTTTAATAGTAAACCTATTATAGTAATATAGGCTATAGGCTTAAGATTAATTTCTTTTATAGCTACTATTAGTATAAAATAACCTAGATTTTATTCTTTTATTTCTAGCCTAATAAATTAGTTAGCTTACTATTAATTAGTATAATTAGTATTATATAGCTTTTAATATAATATAGTTTTAATTCCGTTCTCTTTTTTAATATACTAAGTAATATTATTATCTAATTATTATTAAGCCCTTCTTATAAATTCTTCCTAATATTACTAATAAAGAGCCTTTTTTTATTCCTAAAAACCACTAAATAATAGGGTAGAAATTCTAGAGAATTTTATAAAAGCACTTAAAAATAATATACTTCTCTTATACTATCTATAGGTTTTTTAAGGGAATTAAAGGGATTTTTTAAAAGGTATTAATACTATTAATCCCTTAGCTATTATAGTAGTAGGAGATAACTATAGTAAGGGTAATTATTATAATACTTAAGGTAGAGATAAAAGTTATTTAAAAGGTAAAAGTATATTTTAATTAAATAAATAGTATAAAATAAGTTATAAGAGAGAAGCCTAACTTATTCTTTAAAGTATTAGAATTATCTTAAGCTTTTATTTTCTTTAAGCTAATTAATTAAGAATAATACTATTTATAATTTAAGGTTTTAAGCAAATTAAAGAAGCTAGAAACTACTATAAATCCTATAATTTTATACTATAAAATTACGCCTACTTTTAATTATATATTATTATATATTTAATATTGCTTAGCTTATAGTTCTATTTATTAAGTATTAATAATAGGGACTAACTACTACTAATAGTTTAACTTAGAATTTATAATAAAAGAAATTTTCCCTTAGGCATTTAATAAAGATAGCTAATATTAAATTAAGTATATTAATACTTTTAAATATAATTAAATAGTATAAAATACCTTAATTTATTTACTACTATATCTATAAGAACTTAGAGAGTTCTCTTTATACTTAGTTTATATATTAAAGGCTTATTAAGAATATTATTTATAAATACCTATTAATATAAAAGAAGCTTAAAGTAATTTACTTATTACTTAGTAAAATATACTTCTATACTTATTTTAATTATAATTTTTATTTTTTATTATTTTTTTATAATTTCTTTAAAGTAAACTTTAGAAAGGCCTTAAAGAGTATAAATTAGAAATATAAGATAAGTATAGCTATATTTATATAAGCTACTTTAAGTAGGCCCTAGTATAGTAATTACTTTAAATTAGTATAAATAGTTTAATTATTATAGAATTTACTTAAATCCTTTTATAAATTTTATAAACCTAGCCTTTTAGCTAGTAAGAAAGGTATTATAGAAATATATATACTTTTTATAATAATTAAATATAAAAGCTATTTAGTAATTTATAAAGTAAATAAATCCTTTAACTAAGCACTAACTATACTAAGCTTAATATAGCTAGTATATATTTAATCTTTTACTATACTATATATTAATAAAATTATTATTTAGAAACCTATAATATATTTTAGGGACCTTATCCTTATATTTTTTAATTATAATATCTCTATTATTAATATAGAACTTAAAAGAAAGAATAATAATATATTTTTTAAGGCCTTAGCTAATAATTTTACCTATTATAATTAAGGTAAATTAATTAAGCTAATTATACCTATACCTAGTAAAGAGAGTATTAAGGAGCCTATATATATTACCTATATAACTATTCTAAGTTAATTTAGTTTATTCTTTATTAATTAGCTTAACTTTTATATAAGTATTTATATTAAACTAGTAGGGATTAAATTTTACTATATAAGCTACTTAGTAAAATCTTAGCTAAAAAATAGTAGGCTAGACTAAAAATATCTAATTAAGAGGCTTATTAATAAGTACTACCTTTAAAATAGTATAAAAAGCACTAAATCTTTTATAGGACTTAGCTAGGGTAGTAAGAATAAAAAGACTCTTTAATAAAAAGTAGTTTACCTTACTAAGCTAAATATATCTAATATCTTAAGGGATTCTATACTACTAGGGAATATAGGAGTTTATTTTATAATTTAACTAAATAGTTTAAATAAAGAATAGCTAAAGAAAATAAATATATAATCTTTTCTTAGTAAAAAAAGAAAAAAGTAAGATTTATATATAATAAGTTATTAAGCTATAAAGTAAGGCTAGTAATAGTAATAAGGGTAATAAAATAATAGGTATAATAATAGCTTATATAAGAGAAAGCTTAAGAGATTAGGCTATAAAAAAAGAAAGAGAAAAAAGAAAAAGAAGAGAAAGAAGTGTAAGATTATATATTTATTATAATAATATAGTTTATTAATATTTTTTAAGAGGGGGCTAGCTATTAGGCAGACTATTTAATTAGTTACTAGCTATTAGCTTTCTAAGTAGTAAATTATAATAATGCCCTTATATATAAGAGTAAGCATAGCTTTTTTTTCCTTATTTTTTAGCTTCTCTTTTCTCTTATTTTTTAGCTTTTCTTTTCTCTTAACCTATTTATTATAGATTAGCTTAATTATTCGTATTTTTATCTTTCTAATGTTATTAATATTATTACTTAGAGGCTTAAAGAATAGTCCCTATCTTTCTTTAATAATCTTACTTAGTGTAATAGAGGTAATATTTTCTAAGTAACTATTAGAACTTATATAGTATATAAACTATTTAATTAAATTATATAGAATAGGGCTAATAGTTTAAAGTTTTATTATCTTTTCTAAATCTCTATACTTAGTAGTATTAATATTAGTAAAGGTAGGGTTTTTATTTATTTATTAATAACTCTTTAATAAAAAAAGCTTAAAGATTAACCTAAGTATTATATAGAATTCTTTAAAGCTATAAATTCTTAGGAGGATTTTTTTAGGGATATTCTATATACTTATTTAGAGTTATAGAAGCCTGCTTATACTAAAGAATAATATAGTAGTATTATTATCCCTATAGAGCTTACTTATTTTAAAGGATTTTTTATAATAGCTATTATAGAATATTTTAAATAAAAACTATTATTTCTTATATAAATATATAGGTAGATAAATATAGCTTCCTATTCTTTCTATACTAATATATATCTTAGAATAATTATAGCTTTTAATAAATATATAAGTATACCTTATTATAAATATATTTCTTTTAGAAATATTTATAATAGTGCTTATAATAATTATATTTAGAAGTCTAATAATTATAAGTAGGTATATACTTAGAGTTATTAGGTAGAAGCTAGTAACTCTTACCCTTTTACTTTCTTTTTTAGAAAAGAAGTAAATTTAGCTAGTATAAAGAAGGGACTTTTAAATACTAAGTTATTTATTTTTAGTAGTTTAGATAGAAATATAGCACTTATTATCTTTATTAATATACCTCTCTTTTACTTAATATTAGAAGAATAAATAGGTTAAAGTTAAGGAAGGAAAGTAAAGGTAGAATAAATAAATTATTTAATTTAAAAAAAAGATAAATAAAAGAAAAGATAAATAGTAAAAGAAAGATAAATAGTAAAGAGTTAAAGAAAACTTTTTTAGAGATAGAGTATTAAATATTTAATAAATAAAACCCTAAAAAAAATAAGTAGTTAAATAATTATTAATAAGGTATAAATAAAAGGAATAAAATAAAGGGATTAAATAGATTAAATAAAAGAAAGAAAAACTATAATACTTCTCCCTTCTTAGGGGATAAGGTAAGTATTATTTTATTTTTAAAAGAAAAAAAAGAGCTAAGAATAATAAAAATAAATATAAACTATAGTAAAATAAAATAATAATAAAAAAGAATATAAAGTATTAGTAAACTAATAATTAATTAAAAGATAATATACTTAGTACTATTATTACTATTTTTTAGTAAGGCTTAGTATTTAGACTTTAATATAGTAATAGGGATATTATTAAGGTAGTATATTTATTTCTTTATTTAAAGAATCCTTATTATTTAAAATACCCCTTAGTAAAGAAGGTTTATTATAAGGGAAAACTATTTAATTAAATATATTATAAGTAATATTTAATAGAAGTAGAGTTATAAAATTATTATCTAAGTTAGTTAATAAAGTATTAAAGCTAGCTAAGTAGTGTAGTAGTTAATAAAGCTAGTTATCTATAGAAAAAGTCCACTATTTATTAATATTAGAAATAAACTTCTTAATATAGTTACTATTAACTATTTTATTAAGAATAATTTTATTTAAAGTCTATAGCCTATATGCTTTTATAACTAATGCTTAACTATAAACTTAGAAAGGCCTATTTTATTTTATTATTAATTTCCTAGTTAATAATATATCTATTAAGTAATATATATTATATACTAAGATAAAATCCCTTAAAACTAATTAATTA
Organism: Claviceps maximensis; assembly: GCA_018360255.1. Lineage (NCBI taxonomy): Eukaryota > Fungi > Ascomycota > Sordariomycetes > Hypocreales > Clavicipitaceae > Claviceps > Claviceps maximensis. The sequence continues at coordinate 49,385 of SRPZ01000113.1, forward strand.
GATACTTTATAGAGAAATATAGCTTAGTTTTTATTAGTTTAAGCTATAAGTCTTTATTAAAACTAAAGCACTTTTTTCTTTATAGCTATAATATCTTTATTTTTTTAATTAAGAATATAGATTCTAGCTTTAAAAAGGTCCTATACTATTATTACCTTATTTTAATTAATAAGTTACTATATTAGGAATTTTACTATAAGAGGGAGTAGAGGTTTCTATCTATAAATAAAGTAAAAGGCTAATTAACTATATAAGGATCTAATTATAATATAATTAGCTAGAAGAGCTTATTAAAGATATTTTAGCTACTTTTTATTTAAACTACTTAATTTTATAAGTATAAAAGCTAGAGATTAATACCTTATTTCTATAAGTCTATTTACTTTAAAGTTATAGCTAAATATCTATATACCTTATATACTAAGTTATACTAGGGTATTACTAAGCTTCCCTCTTATTTTTAGTTTACTATTATAAATAATAAATAGAATTAGTCTAAACCTATTAATAAGCTTATTTAAAAAGTAATAAATAGCTTTTATTATAGTAGTATAAACTAGTTAAGCTTTAACTTATTTTATAAAATTATACTATACCTTTAGTATATATTTATACCTATAATTAAATAGTAAGTATTAAGTATTAATATATATTTTACTTATAGAATTACTTAGAGTAATAAGTATTATAAGCTTATAAGAGCACTAGAGTATAAATATTTAATAAACTATATAATATTATAGTATTTTTTATATAGTTTTCTATATTTACCTTTAGTAGTATTTTTAATATATTACTTAATAAACTACTTTTACTCCCTTATAAGCTAAAAAGAAATAAATTCTCTTAATAATAAATTGCTATTTATTTAAGTTATTAATAATAAGCATTAGTTTCTTTATAAGGCTTATTAGTCTTTTATAAAGCTTAGTATCTTTAATAAAGAACTTTAATATCTTTTTCTTTAATACTTAAAATTTTCTTACTAAGTAATTAAATAGTTTATTTAGAGTTATAAGGTAAGAAATAATTTATCTTAACTTAAAGGTATAGTAGGTAGTATCTTTCTCCCTAAGTTAATTAGTATTAAGTTATAAATTAATAAATTATTTAATATCTTTCTTAATAACTTTATTAAGATTATTAAAGGGTTTAAAGCCTTTTTATAATAGCCTATTAGTAGTAAAATACTATTTTTTAGGAATATATTAAACTATAAAGTTAAAAAGTCCCGTGGCGCATTAGTCATGCGCTGTGGTGACCCTTTCGGGGGTGGCAGGTTCAATTCCTGCACGGGGCACGGTTTTTTCTTAGTGTGTGCGGGGCATACTAAGAAAGACCGGACTCTAATTGGCTAGAAAGAGGCCGGGGGGGGACTCTTTCTAGCTAATTAGCGCTTATTAAGCAGGGAAAAGTGGGTCTAGTCCCCCACTTTTCCTTGCTTACTAAGTAACGCGGATTAGCCACTCCCGCGCTATAAATGGGCAGAACTACCCCCTAGCTCTTGGGTTGCAGAGCCGGTTTGCAGCCGTGATTGCTAGAAAAATAGATGGAATTGGAATAAAAGTGGGGAACGGGAGGGTTGTTATTAGAATGTGGGGTATAGGGTAATCAAAGAAAACCCGGATTTTATAAGAAGAAAAGCGGGGCTAAAAGTAGTTAAAAAATACATGTATTTAGTAAGGTTTTTCATCCTATTAGGTAACTAACTAATTAGCTAGCTAGCTAGCTAATTAGTAACCTAATAAGGTTTTCCTTTACTAGATAAAATTCAGGAGCAGAGGTTCTAGATACAGCTAAGCATAAATTGCTTAGACGGCTAGCGTAACAAATACAATAAAGTTAAAAAGTAAGATATAGCTAAGCTAATAGGTAATAATAGCACTAGGGATATTATTAATAGTACCTTAAAGTTAATGCTTTAGGACTATTAAGTTAGTCTTTAAGGTAAAAAGAACTTTAAAAAGGTAAATTTAAAGTCTATAAAGAGTATAGAGTAAGGCTTAATATTCTTATTTAATTATATTATATTTAACTTTAGCATTATTTTATATATTACTTTTAAACTATATAGAGTATTAACTATTCTTATATTTCTATAATAATATAGCACCCTAGCTTATATTACTAGTATTAACTATAAGTATAATATTACTATAGCTATTAAATATATTAATTAATTATAAGGTTAGGGCAGTTATAATAGTATTAATAACCTTCCTTATTACTTTTTTATATTTAAGGCTCTATTTTTAGGTAATCTTTTTATAGAGAAGTTATACTAAAGATAGTGTTATTATAGTAAAATAGAGTATTTAAAGCTAATAAAAGGTAGTAAGGCTAAGAAAGAAGTATATATTCCTTATATTTTAATAAGTAACCTATTTTTTAAGCTTAATAATCTTTTCTTTAGTAAGTTTATACCTATAAATACTATAAAGATAGCTAATAATAATAGCTATAGGTTAATAGAATTTACTCTTAATAGCTAATATAATATAACTAATAAGCTTAAGATTAAGAAGTATATTATTTAAGTTAATTAAATATTCTATTATATACCTCTATATTCTAGGTAAGATTTTAGCATTATTATATATAATAACTAGTCCTTTTACTATAATATTATTAAGGAAAGGTATATATACTTAGGGTATTAAGTTAAAAAAAATACGCCCTATAATTCTAATAAATTATATAACTAAATTTATAGCTCCTTAAGGTAAGTAATATAACCCTAAAAGCTTAATAAGGGTTATAATTATAGTAAGGTCTTAACTTTCTATAGCTTATTTTACCTAGTTATACCTAGAGAGAAAATTAATAAGTAAAAGCATTTTATATATTAAAAATTCCTTACTAAATACTTTAGCTCCCTATAAAATGCCTATATTTCTAATTATAATACTATTATACTTTATTATAGATAGAATTAACTTAATTCCACTATTTTTCTTTATAATAAGGAAATAAAGATTTTAATAGAAACTATAAAATTCTTCTAATAAGCTATAATCTAACTTTTTTTTTAATAATTTAACTAATTTTAATTAAAGGGTATAAGAAATTAGAATAAACCTAGCTTACTAAGCTAAATACTCTATAACTTTAATAACTTAGGGTAGTGTAATAAGAGAATTAACCTTATTAATATATAATAAGTCCTATTCTAAGGTAGCCTCCTTATTACTAAGGATTTCCTTAAAAACATTAAGTTCTTAAAAAGTAAGATATTTTTTATTTTATTAACTATTTAATTAAGTCTTTCCTAGGTTAAATAAAACCCCTATAGGTATTTAGAAAACTATTTTATAATAAATTCCTTATACTTTTTATTAGCCTTAAGGTACTTCTTAACTAACTTTTACCTCTTTATTTTTTACTTTAAATCTCTATTTAAAATAGATTTATTAAAGGGAATATTATTAAAGGGGTATACTTTTTAGCTAATATATTTATATATAGTATTTACCTTTAGATTAAATGCTTATATTTATTAAGATTATTAGATTTCCTTAGTAGCTATATTTAGTTAGGCTTTCTAGCTTTTAAGGGCTTATTTAAAAATAAGTGCTATTACTTTATCCCCCTTTTCTTCTATAATTAGTACTAAAATTTTATTTTTTTCTAATTTAAATTTTATCTTTTTTTCTAACTATTTAATTAAATTTCTTTATTTTCTTATTTATATTTTCTTAGTATATTATAAGCAAATTAACTATAACTTTAAGTAATAAACCTTTATTAACTATATTCTATATAACTAAACTAGCTACCTAAGATATAATAATAATATTTCTAAAATAATATTTTATTCTTAACTTACTAGGGCCTTAACTATAATTAAATAATACTTATACTTAGTAAGTAAATAGTATACTTAAGATTAAAGGGACTAAAACTATATTAAAAGTAATATAAAAGTATACTAATATTTAGATATTTCTAAGGAAGAGCTTTATATAAACCTTATCTTTAAGCTTAATAGTATTATTTAAATAAAATATATTATTAGTATTAATATTTATTAGGTATATCTTTAAACTAGCTTTATATATAAACTCTTTTATAATTAAGTTTTCTTATAATCTATAATTAATTAAGGCTAATAGTAAAGGCCCTTTTAAATCTTTAAGTTAAACTTATAAGTAAGAAAGGTTCTATAAATAGCCTACTACTATATATAAATAAATTACTTTATAAGATCTCTCTCTCTCTTTAGGCTTTTAATTAATTTAAACTAAGTTAGAATAAATATAATTAAATAAATTATAGCTTAATTAAAGTAGGTTTATATAAAAAGTTACTATTTCTAGTCTTTTTTATAGTTATTTCTATAGGGTATTACTAACTTTAACTATAAATTCCTTAACTTATTATATATTAAGTTTATTAGTATTTCTTTTTTTATTCTTTTTTATAAGTTTAGTTATAGTTTTAATAACTTAACTTATTATTCTCTAATTAAATAATTTAGGTATGTCTTAGTATTAGTACTCTTAAGGCTAAATTAATTTAGCTAACTTAAATAACTTATTATAATAAAATACCTTTTTAATTTCTTTAATATAGGTAGAATACTTATTAGTAGCTAATTTAGCTAGTAATAGAAAGAGCTTAAAGAGATTATATAAGCTTACGCCTACCTTTTTACTAAAGACCTCCTTATATAGTTAGGTAATAAAGTGGTTTTATAGTAACTCTTTTTTATAATTTATAATACTAAATTCTTCTTTTTAAGATTATTTAATAATAGTAGCTTAGAATTCCTTATTAACTAAGGGTTTATTTAGAATCTCTTTAATTTATACTCTCTTTAGTATATTAATATTAATAGCTATATTTATTAAAGGGGATTTTTTAACTCTTTTTAGAGTTATTACTTTAGTCTTAAGCTATAGCTCTTTTATTAATATATTAGTAAGTATAGATTACTATTATTTAAGCCTATAGAGTAAAAGGTTTAATTATTTAGTAATATTAGTAAAGACTCTCTTTTTATTAATTAATATAGTCTAGTAATTTATAGAAATATCCTTATAGTTCTATACTTATTCTATAAAATAATTAATAGTATAATCCCTAGAATATTTAACCTAGAAAATAGCTAGTTAATAAATATAACTTCTAGTATTAAGGAATAAATTATAAAGTATAAATAGAACTTAATACTTTAGTAAATTATCTTTAATTATAAAAATTTAAGCTTAAGAGTTATATTATATAAACCTAATCTTTTAATTATATCTTAAGAAGTTATAATAATTAAGGTAGTAACTCTCTTTATTATAGTAAAAGTAGTAATTAAATTATTATTTATTAGTACTAAAAATATTTAAATAGATATTAATATACTCTTTTTATTCTCTAGCTTATATAGAATTATAGGCTATAAAATATAGAAAACTTAGCTTTTTATTTACTTAATATAAAGAATTAAATAGTTATACTTATTTTTAAAGTATAGTAATTTATAGTTTTTCTAGTTGCTTTAATAAAGTATTAATTTAACCCTTATAGTTAATATTTTCCCTAATATTCTATAATAAATATAGAAATAAGTTAACTAGTTTAGTTCTTTTTACTTAGGCTTCTTTAGCTATAAAAGGGGCTAATTAAAGGACTTTTTTATAATTAAATAGTTAATTATTAAAATAAGTATTAATAATCTTAGCTAAGTTATAGTTCTTAACTTATAAGTATATCTTTATATAATTATTTAGCTTAATTTAAAGGGTTTTATACTTCTTATAAATAAATATTTCTTTACTAATCTCTTACTTATTTATAAAGCTAATAATAATTTAACTAGGAATAGCTTTATAGATATATATAGATTAAATAGAAAAAGTCTTCTAATTATTAAGGAAAGCCTTTAATATTAATACTTAATATTATTATAGCTATAAATAAGTATTAAAGAATATTTAAGGGCGCTATATATTAAGCTTTTTAAGTTAATTTATTATACTTTTAGTTCTTTTCTAAGGGGTTACTTAGTACTAAAAAAGCAGTACTTTCTTAGCTTTTTATTAAGTATATATAATAATAAGGGTTTTAATATTTTTATAAAGTTTAAAAATAACTTTCTTTTTAAGTATTTAGCACTATTTATTATTAAAAAAACTAAGAGTATATATTTTTACTTTAAAGTTCTTTAGAAAATTAGTAATATTCTTTCTAATAAATTATTTTATATTATAATTACTTTAGAGAGATATAAAAGCACTTTACCTTTCTAGGGTTTCCTTTAGAAGTTTAATAAAGGCCTTTAGGTTAAAACTATTAATAAAACTATTAAAAGTAGCTATAATAAGTAAAGAAAGGTTTTTATTTTAAGCTAGTTTAGGGGTTAGTTATTTTATACTAGTTTAATTAAAGAAAGAAAAAGATATTATTAATACTACTTACTTAAGTTAATCTTTAAAGCTTATATTATTAAATATAAATATAAATAATAAGTAAATTCATTAATTAGAAGGTTTTTCTTTATATATACCTTTCTTTTTATAAAGTAAGCTATATTATTATTTAATAAGCTTAACTAAGTTATTATTCTTATTAATACTATAAACTAGAACTAAAATTCTAATAAGGCTATTTTAGGTTATAATTAGAAGAATATCTATAATAAAGATAACTATATAAAACCTAATAAGATTAAGTATAATTAAATAATTTATAGTTTTATTTATTTTAAAAAGAAAGGGATTAGTATTTTAAGTAGGTTTTAGTATTACCTTTAGTAAGCTCTTCCTTTTTATTAATAAGTTAGTATTATAACTTTATACTTTAAGCACTAATAACTCTAATTTTACTAGCTATAATCTAAAAACCTATAATTTCTTATATTAATTAAGTTTTAAACTACTTTAACACTTCTAATTAAATAATTTAAATATTCTATAATATTTTTATAACTAATTATTTTAGTTTTATAAGTTTAGTTAGTTATAATAAGGTCTAACTCTAGGTTATAGCCTCTAATTATAAGATATTATAAGCAATAAAATAAGCTATATAGAGGCTACTTAACTTACTTTATCTAAATAAAACTATTATTTATAATAGATAAAAAAGAGAATACTATATTATACACTTAAAAGTAAGGGTATATATATAAATATAGTTATTCTCTATTATATTCTATAACCTTTAATATATATAGAATTAGCTTTAAGCTAATAAAGCTATAAAGAAAAAGGTTAGTTAAAGAGAGCTTTATTTAATTAAATAATTAGAATTATTAAAAGTCTAGAATAATAATTATAAAATAAAATATAAGTAATAATTATACCCTAGTAGTAACTAGGTTTATATAAGAATAGTATTATAGTAATAGGTGCTTCTATACCTATACTTTAGAAAAGAAAAATAGAAAATAGCTTAGTTTTTTAACTATTTAAGGGTATAGGCCCTTTTTATAGTATTTAATTAGATAGTCTAACTGCACTATGCTAAGGTCTTGCTCCCTTAGAAGCCACAATGCCTTCTTCTAAATAACCGCAGACTATGTTCCTTCTGCTACGACACAATAGTAAGTATAATAGTTTCACTACTATAAGTAAAGGGGTAGTAGTTTAATTAAGCCTTATACTTATTTTACTTTATTATTTATAGTTTATTATAATAGTAGTAAAGGTAAAGCGCTATAGCTTTAATTTAGAACTAGTCTCTATTACTTACTTAGTTTAGTTTACTATAGACTTAAATAAGTAGTTATTTCTAGTAGTAGTATATATTATATAGGGACTTACCTATAATTATATTTTAGGCTTACTATAGTTAGCTTATTATAATATTAATTTATATATATTAGCCTAAGAACTATAAATATAATTATAGAGTAGCTTAGTAGTATATATAGCTATAGTTTAGAGTATAGAGTATTCTATGCTAAATATCCTTAGCTTAGTTTATATAGGCCTTATTTATTAGGCTTAAAAGATAGTTAAATTAGATACCTATTTTATAGCTATAAGCCTATAAGAAATTATATTAATCCTAGCCCTTATAGTAATAAAGCTAGAGGCTACTTAGCTAAAAAATATTCTTTTAAAGAATCTCTATAACTTTATAGATCTTTTTTAGAAGAAAAAGGTAGGTATACTCCTACTATACTAGGGGCTTATAAACTACTATATCTAGCTATATTATTACCCTAATAGCTTACTACTAAAGCTTTTATAGGCCTCTCTATATAATATACCTTATAACTAGCTATTAGAGATTTATAAATAAATTATAAACTTAATAAATAAGGGCTAGATTTAAGCATTATCTTTATCTATAATAGCACTAGTCCTTTTTATTAAAAAAGCTAAGGGTAGCTAGCGGTTTTATATAAACTATAGGGTATTAAATTAGGTTATTAATTAGAATTACTACCTACTATCTCTAGTTAAAAAAACCCTATACTTACTTATAGAAGTATATTAGTTTATAAAGTTAAATATTTATATAGCATTTTATAAATTATATATAGCTAAAGATAATAAATACTTAATAGCATTCTAAACCTAGTTTAGCCTATTTAAGTAGCTTATTTATTTATTTAGTTTTACTAAAGCACTAGTAATATTCTAATACTATATTAATAGTACCTTAGGAGATATATTAAGTAACTATACTATAGTATACTTAAATAATGTCTTAATTTATACTACTAGGTTATAAAAAGACTATATTTATAAAATAAGGGATATTTTAAGTAAGCTCTATATAGCTAGCCTTAACTTAGATATTAATAAGTATAGCTTTAGTATTATAAAGGTAAAGTATTTAGAGTTTATTATAAAGGTAGGATATTATATATACCTAAACCTAAAGAAGATTATAGTAATTTATAACTAAGTAGTACTAATATAACTATAGGGGGTATATAGTTTTATTAAATTTATAAACTTTTACTATAACTTTATTCTAAACTTCTTAAACTTAGCTAGCCCTCTCCTAGCTTTAACTAAGAAGGGAGCTCTTTTTTTATAATTAATAAAGTATAAGGTAGTGTTTTAAGCCCTAAAAGCTATGTTTATTTTATACTCTATTTTATAGTAGTAGAACCCAAATTAGGATATAGTTTTAGAAGCTAACTCTTTTAGTAAAGTAATTAGTAGCTACCTTTTCTAAATATCTCCTAGTAATATACTATATTTAGTTATATATTACTCTATATAGCTTATATTAATATAAAGAAACTATACTATTTATAATAAGAAGCTACTTATAATTATAAGCTATTTTAAAGTATAGTTAGTGGAATTATAAAGTATTTAATAGCTATTTATAATTTTTATAGACTATAAGAACTTAAAATACTTTACTACTCTAAGGGAGATATTAAAATACTAGGCCTATTAAGTAAAGACCTTATCTCTATTTAACTTTTACTTATATTACTACTTAGAATCTTAGGCTAACTAACTAAATACTCTTTTTTAATAAAAGTAGGATAAGTCTATTTCTTTATAAACCCTCTTACTAATTATATAGCTAGTTTAGCTTTACTATATATAGTTAGCTAGTTTTACTATTAGCTCTTTTATAGAGCTAATACTAAACTAATCTTAGGTTATTATTTTATTTTAAAATAAGCTACTAGCTAGTATTTAACTATTTACTAACCTTTACCTATAAAACCTTTAAAATTAAAGTATAGTATTAAATATATTATATTAAGTAAAGTAAGAGGCTATTATATAAGAGTAATGCTAATTCCTTAATATAGTATTAACTTATATCTAAATTATAGACTATATACTTAGTGCTAAAAGTATACTTTAATTCTATAAATACCTTTAAGTTTCTTAATTTAAATCTCTTACTATAACCTTAATTAAATAGGTTTATAGCTTACTTATACTAGGCTATTTTAGTAAAAATATAATATTTTAAGCGCTTATTTAGAAATACTACTAAAATAGCCTATTAGTAAATATAGTATATTATATTTATAACTATTACTATTATAGGGAATAAAAGAGTTATTAGTTATATTAGGGCTTATTTAAGCTTATTCTAGCCCTAAACTAATATTAGTTATAGATTTTAGTGGATTTTATAACTAACCTTTTAGCACTAAATAAAGCTATACTATAGTTTTTTATAATAATTATAAACTAGTTATCTAAGTATATTTAGTTAAAGGTAATAATAATAATAATAGTAAAAGAGTATACTAGTTAGTTTAAGCATTATTAGTAGTAGTTCTATAGCTTCTCTAAGTAAATTATATTAAATTAAAGATTAAATTAGGTTAAGTAGTTTTAGTTAATACTTTATATACTAGTTAGTATAGAATAACTTCTCTTTACTACTTACTATCTCTAAATAAATAGTAGTATAAAATAGGTAAACTAAGAGATATAAATAGTACTATAGATTATAGTAGGCTTTTTATAAATAAATTAGCTAAACTACCTTTTAGTATACTAATTAGTATTAAATAATTATATATTAATAGTTACTAAGCTTAGTATTAATAAAGCTATTTATAAATATAACCTAGATTTTATTTAGCTTATATTTAAAGGAAACCTAATAGCCTTAACTATATCTTCTAAGAGTTAAGCCTCTCTCTTTTTAGAATACCTTTATAAAGGTATAGCTTTAACTTAAGCTACTATTAACTTTACTTAGTAATAGTAGTAAAATACTACTAATTAGTTATACTACTTTATAAAATATTTTTATATTAATAATATAGTTTAGTTAAGTTTATATAATATTAAGATAAATTACTTTAGCTAGAAGCTTAACTAAGTTATAGCTAAGTATTAGGTTATTACTATTCCCTTACTACTTATAGTTTAGCTTAATATACTTTATAGTATTTATTCTATATTTTATATTAACTTACTTAAATATATAGCTATAAACCCCTTATTTTTATAAATACTTTAAAACTCTTAACCTAGCCTATCTATAAGTATAGAGAATAATAATCTAGACTTATAAGAGTTTTAGGTTAAAGAAATCCTAGCTATAAAGAATATATATACCTAAGAGTAATATTATAATATACTAGTATACTGGAAAGGTTATATATAATTTATATAAAAGCCCTTAAAGAATTTTAATAGTATAGTAGTACTAATAATATATAAGTTATAATAAAGGGATACTTAATACTATAATAAGGCTATTTTTAGGTAATTATATTTAAAATACTAACCTATACTATATAATTCTATCCCTTTAATATATAGGCTCTCTAACTCTATATAATTTTAATATTATTCCTTTATTATATAATTCTTACTTAATTACTACTTTAAATTTATATAATAGCTTTAAGTATATATTAAGTAAGGGTTTAGTAAGGGATAGTAAGGGGAAGGCTTTAAAGGGTAGTATTATTTTAGTTTAAACTACTAAATTATACCTTTATATTAATCTTATTTAGAGTAGCTATAGTAGTATTATTATTATTTATATTAAATACCTTACTTATATATTACTTAGGTATAAAGTGCTTATTCTAAGGAGAAAGGGGTAGGGAATTACTAGCTACTTAATTAAAATAATATTAATAAATAAGTAAGTAGTAGCTAGTATATAATAGAATATATATAAAATAAAGCATTGCCTTAATAGCTATAATTTAGTTATTCTCTATATAGTTTAACTAAGTTATTTATTTTAGTATAATATTATTAATATTATATTACTTACTTAGTAGCTAAAAAGGTATTAAATTAAAGTAAGAAATAGGGATAATTAGTAATAATAGGGTAGAGAGGGGCGTTTTCTTTAGGGGTAGTAAATTAACTATTTTATAATTTATAAATAATAGGTTTAGTGCTTTTTTAATACTATTAATAATAAGGTTAATTATAATAAAAGCCTTATTAGTATTAGTTCTCTTAATAGTAATAGAGAGAATAATAGGCTTAAATAATATAGGGGACTTTATATATATAAAACTAAAGTAAGGTATATTAGTATAATGCTAGGGATAACTAAAAAAGGGGGTATTTATACTATAGTTAGTAGGGGCTAGTAGCTTAATAATAAAGTTAATATAGCTAAGCTTACTTACTATTAATATATTTTCCTAGGAAAGATAGTAAGGATCTTAAGTAATATATTTCTAATATTAATACTTTTAATAGTTACCCTACACTACTCTTTATACTATAGTAATAGCTAGGTTAATATTAGTATAAAGTAAATAGCTAGGGGTATCTTTCTAAGTAAAGGGGTTATTAAAGACTATTATAATTATAAAGAAGGGATTAGCTATATTTACTAGGGTAATTATACTAAAAGGGATAGAATATAGTATTTTTATACTAAAGAGATTAAAAATAAGTAGAGAATATATAGAGCTACTTAGTAATACTAAAAGCTAAGGGTATAGAGAAAGAGAGGTAAAGGTTTTAAACTACTAAAGTAAGTATATAGCTAAAGACTTAGAATTAGAATATAAAGGTAATATTAAATTAATTATATTATAAGGGCTTACTTTAAAACTAAATAATAGTAATACTATAAATAGCTATAAAGTCTATATAGTAATAGTAATAATTAGTATAAACTTAGTAATAAGCTAAGTAAAAAACTAGATACTTATAATATCTATAGGCAATAGCTTAGTATTACTCTCTAAGAAGAGTTAAGTATACCTATAGTGTAGAAAATAAAGAGTATACTTAATATTAGCTACTATAAACTTAACTATACTAGGTATAGTTAGAAGTAAGGAGGTAAATAATATAGTAACTAGCTACTCCTTAAAGTAAGTAATAATAATATTATAGCTAGGTTATAGTATAGATTATTAATTAGAAATACTAATAGCTAGCTTTAATTTAGATTTCTAGAGGGCTTAACTAGTAATAATAAAAGTATTTAATTACTACTATAATTAGTATAGTATTAGATATTAAGTAAAAAGGAATAGCACCTAGATATACCTTTTCTTACCTAGTTAGTATAGCCTATAGGTATAGCCTTAGCTATATTTATAGAAATACTTACCTTTCTATATAATATTAAGTATATATAGTAAATATACTAAGGTAGCACTATTCTTCTTATTTAAGTTATTATTATTAAAGTCCCTAATATATATATACCTACTTAGAGTATACTATAGTATAGGAGAAGGGGGAGGGGGAAGCTTACTTAATAGCTTTAATAGATTTATACTAATAAAAAAGAAAGGGAGGGGAAAATAAAGTAAGAGAGAAGTAATTATAGTTTAATAATAAAGTTATAGTAAAAGGGTAAAGAAAAGTAAAAGAGACTATTAAAAAATAAAAGAAAACTAAGAATATATAATAATAAGGAATTAAAGGTAAAGAGAAAGGAGAGAGGGAAATAAACCTTTTATACTTAAAGTAAACCTAGTAAAGAAAGAAGTAATTTAAAATACCTTATATATAATCCTTATTAAATCCTAGCTAATAGTATTTTTAAATAATTTCTATCTTTATATTTTATTTTCTCTCTACTTTAATTAGTAAGAAATTACTTTCTATATTTAAATAGCGCTAATTCTATAGGTATATTTCTAGGGAATAGCTTTTTTTAGGCTTAGTCTACTTTTTTTATTTATTTTTTAGTATTTTTAATTAGTAATATAACCTTTATATAGCTAGCATTACTTATAACTAGTAGTATAGCTTACTTTATTAGTTACTAAATAGTAATACTATAATACCTAAGCTAAATAACTAAAAAGTAAAAGGGGTTTAAGGGGTTAGAAATATTTTTAAAGTAGAGAGAGAGAAGGGGGGGGTTTTTATATTACCTATATACTTAGTTATATATAGCTAAATATAGGTAAGGGAGGTAAATAGCTTAGGTAATATAAAGTAGTGGTTTTAGGTAGGCATAGAGGCTAGTAATAGGTTATTAGTATTTTTAGCCCCTTAATAGTTTTTAGCTATAAGTAGTTCTTTTTTTTAATATACTTATTTTATAGTAGAACTATATAGGGGCCTAGAGGGAGAGGCTATATAATAGATTTAAGCTAAAAGCTTAGATTCTTAGAACCTAGAAAAGGAGTAGTATAGTAAAGTAAGATAATAGCTAAATACTAGCGCTACTATATAAAAAGGGCTAGCTCTCTAGCCCTTTATTCCCTTTAAGAGAGTGGGGTACTATACCTACTCTCTCTTAGCTTCTTCTTCTTTTTCTATAAGAATAATATTACTACTATTAACGCTAGACCGCAGCTGCCTCCAGGCCAGTACATAACAATATTAAAGTTAAAAAATATATTTAATTATATATAACTTACTAAAGAATAGTAGTGCTATAATATAAGCTATATAGAAAGCTTTAAAACCTTTTAAGGCTAAAAAGACTATAAATAGAAATTTCTATAGATTTTATTATAGGTCTCCCTTAAACTATATAAAAAAAAGACCTTATAAATATAATTTTAGTTATAGTTAATTAATATATAAAATATATAGTATTCTTACTAGTATTATATATAATTACTATAGCCTACCTTATAAAATTATTTTATAAGGAAATAAAGTTAGTATTTAGCGCACTAATAAGTATAGTTTCTAATTAAAAAACACTATTTACTAGTAATTTTTAGTTAGACCTCTACTTTATATCTAAAGTTAAGCATTAATTATTTACTACTTTCTACCCTTAAATAAATAGTTAAATAGAGTAAGTAAACTAAATATTAGAATATTATTTATATATTTTTATAATAAATAATAAATATATATAGCCTATACTCTTAAAAATAGTGTAATTTATATATAATAATATAAAGAATATAACTATAAATAAAAGCCTAAATATAGCTTTAATAGGCTACTATTTAATATTTTAATTAATTAAGAATAACTTTATTAAAGAGAGGGTACCTAAAGTAAGGTAATATATTAAGAAGCTATAAGTGCTTTAGTAGTAATTAAAAGTATAATAAGTATAGAGTATTGAGTTTTAGTTAAAATATTTTAATAAGAAATACTAAGAATTCTTATTTAAGAGAGAAGACTTTATAGCCCTAAGTATAAAGAATATTTATTTTAAATAAAATTAAAAGCTATTACCTAGGTATTTAGGACCTTTTTAAGTTCTAGAAAAAATTAGTTAATAAGCTTATAAATATACTTTACTAAATTAATTATTCTAAATATATAATATATTTTATATAAGTTTACTTAAAAAATAGAACTTAAGGGATATTAATAAATAAGCTAAACTACCTATACTAAAACTTAATAATAACTCTCATAAATAGAAAGTTAATAAAGTAAAAGCATATTACTTCTTAAAATAAAAACTATACTATTTAGTAAAGTAAAAGGGATAGCCTTCTAAATATAATTAATAGTTAAATACCTAAGCATTATAGAATATACCCTAATTAATTAAAGAATACTATTATATATTAAGTAAAAAGAAATATAAAAAGATTATTATAAAACCTAAAAAATAGGGTAAACTAAAAAAGAATATAAAGTAATAATTAAGTAAAGTAATAGTATATTATATTTATAAGAATCTACCTATTTAATCTATAAAGGTATTATAAAAAATTATATATAAAGTTTTAGCTATCTTTTCTTAGGCTTTCTCTTTTATATTCTTATATACCTATAAAATAAATATATTTATAGCAGTATAGAAAGCATAAATTATAGAACTATTAGCAGTAAAATAAGGCTAGTAATCCTTATTTAATTATTTTCTACTAGTATTAAACTAAAATAATTAAATTAGTTATAATTTAAAACAAAAAAGAAAGGAAAGAGAAAGATAATAAATACTTACTTTTTTACTATATATAATTAGAAATATAGCCTTATATATATAAATATAACTACTATATAATTCTTTATACGCTTTATATTAAGCTAATTTAATAATATTTTAATATAAAGAAAAATAATACTCTTCTAAATAAGCCTAAACTAAAAACTAATATATAATATAAAGGTTAGTAAAAATTACCTATAGTATAAAAGTAGTTTTAGAATTATTAGAGTCCTAATTTAAGGCTAAAATATTAAGAACTTAAGTGTAAATAGTAAAGAAATTATTATAGTAAATAGTAATTAGGAGAGGTACCTATAATTAATTAGTAAAAGAATTATATATAAATATATAAAAAAGAGAAAAACTTACTATATTATAGTATAAGCCTTTTTTAGTATAAAAATAGTATTTAGTGCTTTTAGGTATATCTTTATAGCTAAGGTAAAAGTTAAAAAGCTTCTTTAATTTAACTATATTTTTAATACATTAAGCTCTAATTTTATATAGTAGAGATATACTTTATCTTATAAGGAAATTAAAGTATTAGTAAAAATCTATTTTACCTACTTATAAATATTTTTCTTAGGCAATACTAACCTAGATTTTAGGCTAATAGCCCTAGTTATACTATAAGTCTAAATACTAGGTATTAATGCCTTTTTTCTATTTTTTTTATTAATTTTATAAATAATTTAAAATTATAAATTAGGGTCTTAATTCTAAGAGAAAATAGTATAGATAAATTATTTACCTTATTCTTAGAAATAACTCTATTAAAAGAAGTCTTTAAAGAAATATAAAAAGTTTTTTTTTTAGATTTAATAGCATTTTATTAACTTATTTATACTTTTTAAAAAGCAGCCTTATTAAAGAATTAATAAAAGAAATCTTAGCTAGTTCCCTTATAATTTTTACTAGTATAGTAACTAAGAGTTTCTTACTAGATATAGTAAAGCTAATTTAGTGATTTTCTACTATAAATTAGTACTAAATTATATAATAAGGTAAAATTAAAAAATAAACTTAATTCTTTTAAACTAAAGATAAAGGTTTACTATAAAATAGTTATGCTATTTATCTATATAACTTTTAAAATTTATACTAAAATAATTACTTTTAATAAAAATTTAGTTAAAGATTTAATAAGCAGAGTTTACTAGACTTTACCTATATTATTATTAGAATTCTTACTTATACTTATATTAAAATAAATATAAATAAAGAAAAGAATTAAAAAAAAGAGAAGAAATTTATAAGAAAAAGACCTAAGTTAATAAAGGTATAACGTATTATAAAAATTAAGAACAGTAATAATAAAGGAAGAAAAGAAATATATATGACCTTAGTAAGTTTAGGGGTTCTTATAAACTATAGCTAAATTAGTGCGTTTATAGCTATAACTATAATATAAGCTTAAGATAAATTTCTTTATAAGCTTATAAGTATAAAGTAAATTACTTAGTAAGCGTAAAAGTAATTATTATATAAACCTAGCCTCTTCTTTCTATATAAGCTAACCTCTTTTACACTTTAACTTTAAGTTAAAGTCTAATTAAAGGGGGAATAGTTATTATATAATAAAGCATAACTAATTATAGATAGAATAGTAAGGGCAAATCTAATTTAAGAGTCTAGCTAGAATTAGGCTAGGCTCTAGTGGGTAGAATTATAACTAATATAGTAAGGCAGTTAGGGACTATTATTAAAGCATTATAAATTACGCTATACTTTATAGCAAATTCACTACTAAATTAATATATAATTTATAATAGAATTATAAGGGAAATTAAAGAGGAATTCTATCTATAAATAAGGCATTCTATTCTAGGAAAAGGGGATAGAGGGGTAAGTCTTAGTCTAGTAATAATACTAGTCCCTTATTTAATTTATATTTAATCCTAACTATAATCTTCTTGCCTAATCATCACTGTTATCCAAGAGACTATCGTAACATAAAGGGGTAAGTCTTAGTTTAGTAATAATACTAATCCCTTATTTAATTTATATTTAATTCTAACTATAGTTTTCTTACCCAATTATTACTATAACCTAAGAGAGTATTATAATATTCTGAGACTTTTACTATATAATTATCTAACAAAATATTATAGTTAAACTATATTAATAGCTTTATAGTAGAAGCTATACTACTTTATAACTAAATAAATTATTATTCTAAAATCTATAGTAAAGTAAAAGTATTACTAAAGAAACCTTTATAAAAAAATAAGTAGTTTAATAAAGAATTATATAGTTTAAAGAATTATAATGCCTTTATATTAATAAATATAAACTATAAGAAAAATTATAAAGTTA
The DNA here is from genome assembly GCA_018360255.1 of Claviceps maximensis. NCBI lineage: Eukaryota > Fungi > Ascomycota > Sordariomycetes > Hypocreales > Clavicipitaceae > Claviceps > Claviceps maximensis. The sequence continues at coordinate 67,439 of SRPZ01000113.1, forward strand.
TTAGACTTAGCTATAATATAGAACTAAGTATTAATTATTTAATAACTCTTAAAGTAATTAAAAGAAGGAAGTTAAAGTAAGTAATATTAAAAAACTTAAACTAAATACTAATCTTTAAAAATAAAAAGATTAAATTAATAATCTTTAGATAGTATTTAATAAAGCACTAAAATAATACTATAAGAATTATTAAAAGATTATTTTAGTATATAATTATATAGAAGTTAACTATTAATTAAGATAAAAGTACTTTATTAATAAAGAACTTAATAAAAAAAAGATTAAAAAATAACTAAAATAGGTTTATTAAATACACCTATATTCTTATTAAAGATTTAAGTAATTAAGAAGTTTAGCTAGTATAATAACTAGAAATTACTAAATAGAAAGAGACTTAGAGTTCTTAAGATTTCTATATTTATTTAGACTTACTTAAAAAGTATTTTCCTTATAAACTAAAGGTATAAAGATGTTGTAGACTAGCCTAGAGGCTGCTGCAATTTAGCGTTAATAGTAGTAATATTATTCTTATAAAAGAAGAAGAAGCTAAGAGAGAGTAGGTATAGTACCCTACTCTTTTAAAGGGAATAAGGGGCTAGAAAGCTAGCTCTTTTTATATAGTAGCGCTAGCGTTTAGCTATTATCTTGCTCCACTACGCTGCCCCTTTCCCGGGTCCTAAGGATCTAAGCTTCTAGCTTAAATCTATTACAAAAGAGTACTTGTATTTTATAAAGCTTTAAAAGGAGCTATATAATTATATTAAATTATTAGCTACTATTATACCTAAAATATAGAAAGAAATAATAGAATTAGCTATATATTTCTAGAAAGCTTTATAGATATAATAAAAATAAAAATAATTAGTAAAGAGTTTAATAAAAATAAGTAATTAAGCACCTTTTATAAAATAAAATAATTACTAAGAAAAATATTATAATTTAAAGAAGAATTAAAACACTAAAGAATATTAGGAAAAATATAACTCTAAAAAAAATAATAATAAATATATAAAACTAAGAAATAGAAAATTAATAGTTACTTATTACTATTATAATAAAGAAGGATATATTTAACTAAATTATTTAAAGCTTATAGTGTGTTGCGGCAGAAGGAACATAGTCTACGGTTATTTAGAAGAAGGTATTATAGCTTCTAAGGGAGCAAGACCTTAGCATAGTATAGTTAGACTATTTAATTAAATACTATAAAAAGGGCCTATACCCTTAAATAGTTAAAAAAGTAAGCTATTTTCTATTTTTCATTCCTAGGGTATAGGTATAAAAGCACCTATTACTATAATACTATTCTTATATAAACCTAGTTACTACTAGGGTATAATTATTACTTATATTTTATTTTATAATTATTATTCTAAACTTTTAATAATTCTAATTATTTAATTAAATAAAGCTCTCTCTAACTAACCTTTTTCTTTATAGCTTTATTAGCTTAAAGCTAATTCTATATATAATAAAGGTTATAGAATATAATAGGGAATAACTATATTTATATATATACCCTTACTTTTAGGTATATAGTATAGTATTCTCTTTTTTACTTATTATAAATAATAAAGGTTGTAGAATATAATAGGGGATAACTGCGTTTATATATATACCCTCACTTTTAGGTGTGTGGTGTGGTGTTCTCTTTTCCGCCCGTTACAATAGCTAAGGTAGTAAGTATAATAGCTAAAGAAAAGAAAAAAATAAAATTAAAAAAAGAAAAAAGGTTAAGTATAATACCTAATATTTAACTAAATCTTTACTAAGAGTAATACCTTAATTTAAGATTAAAGCTAAAGTTTAAGTATAAAAAACCTATAAAATAATAGTATACTTAGATACTTATACTAAGATTAATATAATTAGTTTAGCCTTAGCTATAAAATAAGGGCTAAAGAAAAAGAAAGGGAATAAGTATTTAATTAAAATAATAAATAATAAAAGTATATATATAAAAGATATATAAACTTTACTGCTATTTTTAATTAATTTAAGAGGTATATAAAAAGAAGTTATTTAATAATATATTAGTATTAATACTAAAGAAGAGTTAATTCTTTTAGAAATACTGTTATATGCTAGAAGACGCACGTAAGAGGTTAGCACTTACGCAATAGGTATAGTGCTTTATAAGGTTATAAGGGGGAATAACACTTAAGTTATAGTTAGGTAGTTAAGTATATATATAGTTAAAAATACTTCTTCTAAACTATTAGAAGAGGGAACCCTCTCTTAAGGGGTAGGTTCCCTTATTATAGTAAACTATAATAAGTCCCTTTATACTAAAAGATATTTACTTATTTTAAGTAGAAATATAAAAGAAAAAATAAAAGGGTACTATAATTATTATATACTTAGTATATAAATAGTATTATTATTACTTATAGTATAATAAAAAGAAGAAGAAAGTATAATAGTTATATAGCACCTAATATATATATAATATACTAATAGTAATACTACTATAGTAAATAAAGGAAAGAAAAAGGGAAATATATATATAATTATAAAGAACCTCTTTTAGGCTACTACTTATCTTAATATTTATATTTACTAGTTATATTACTATTATTCTTATTACTACTAGCCTCTATATTATTCTTACTATTACTAGGTAATATACTACTAAAGCTACTATTATTAGTAAGGTTATAGTTTAGGTAGAGCCTAATAGCATTAGTTATTATAAAGTAAATATTAGCTTTAAGGTAGGGTATAATATTATTAATATTATTCTAAAGTAATGCTTTAAATATTTCCTACTCTTTATATTTAAATACTGCTTATATAGTATTAGTATTTAGGCTTTTAATATAGTTTTATATAGCCTTCTATATATTTTAGTATATTAGGTTATATTTAATATTCTTAATTTTAAACTAAATCTTTATATAATAAGCTATAGTATCCCTATATAGAGTTTAGTGCTAGTTATTAATATTAAAAACTTTATTAAGTAGTGCTACTAATATTTGAAGGTAAAGTATAAGTATAGCTAGTATATATTATTAAGTATTAATTATATTTACCCTTATTATTAGGTTACTTACCTAATAGTATATAAAGATACTACTATTTATATTAAGGAAATAGTTATATAGTATAAGGTCTATAGTTTATAAAAGGTTTATAGTATCTCTAGCTAGTATAATAAAATAGTTAAGTAATTATTGCTTTCTATTACTTTATATATAAGGGGGTAGTAGGAAACTATAGTATTATTTAATATACTATACATTAGAACCTATATTATTCTATAGGGCTACTATAATAAAAATTATATTCACTATTTTATATAATTTACTCTCTAGCTAAATTAAGGTCTTAGCTCTAGCTTCTATAGTAAACTAAGTAGTATTAATACATACCTAATTAGTCTCTAGATTATTACCTAATAGTATAATATTATTATATTCTAGGTAGGTTTAATGCATTTTATAAAGTTTTTATAGAAGAAAGAAATATTTAATACTATTAAAAATAATTTATTTAGCTAGGTAGTAGTAGTATTCCTTATAAATAGTTAGGTAGTTTATAGAATAATTAGTAGTAAGAGTAAGGCTACTATATTTAGCCTTATTTTATAGATTACTATGCTTTTTTAGCTATTTTAGAATTATTTAAATACTAACTATACTATTTATAATAGTAGTAGAAATTTTATAGCTAATAGTTAGGGTTAGTATAAGGGAAAGCTAAGGAATAGGGATACTAAGTAATAGTAGCGGAATTTATAGTAAATAGTATAATATATAATAGCTATAATACTTATATTTAATATAGAAAAGAAAGGAAAGGCTACTATTTTATAATCAAGGGAAAGTAAGCTTAAAGGGTAGCTAAGTAGCTATAAGTAGCTATTATAGTTATAAGCTTATATTATAATGCATATATTTATTAAATACTTCCCTCTATATTACTATAGGTACTAACTACCTAAATATAGTGCCTTATTATAAAGTAAATATTTTCTATAAGAGTGTATTATACTATAGGGTTTACTAGAATTTCCTTAAAAATAGCCTAGCTATAGTAATTAGTTACTATAGCTAGGGCTTTAATATTAAGGTCTATAATAGTATATTCTATGCCTTTTTAGTATAGTTTAAGGTTTAAACTATAGTAGAGGTAAGTAAAAGTAGTATTTAGTTCCTTACTTTTATAATAGAAATCTATGCTATTAATAGCTATCTATATTTTATTATTATATATATTATAATCTATAGCCCTAAATAAAAATAAGATATTAGTAGTAAGGCTAGTAGTTCCCTCTATATTAAAGTAGAAGGCTATATTATATATATTTAGGTTAGCTAATTAGTAGTAAATAAAGATACTACTTCTAATAGTTATCTTACTAAAGTAAGTAAAAGTATTATATTAAGTATTAGTATTATAGTAGGCTTTTATAAGGAATATAAAGAACTTAAGGAGTTTTTAGGCTTATAAGTCCCTAGGGAGCTAAGGTTTATTACTATCCCTTAGGTTTAATATATTCTTAATGCTACTATTTATATATATTTAAAGGTTTTAATATCTAAAGGTTTTATTAATATAGGTAGTAATATTAAGTAGTAGCTAAACCTAGGCTTTTACCCTAAGCTTAGTAGTATACTAAATAAAAGCTAAGTTTAAATCTACCTATAATATTACTTAAAGTAAGTAATAAAGTTAGTAAATTTCCTAAAAAAGAAAAAGCTTATAAAAGCTACCCTTAATTAAGTTATTAAAAGAGGTAACCTAGTATATTTAGAAGATAAAGGCTATAAAAGGGCTAACCTTTTATTCTATAGTAGCTATACTATAATAATCCTTAAATTATAAGTTACTAAGTTTATTAAGGTATTTAAATATTTACTTATAGATATAGGTAATCTTAGCTATAGTATTATAGGTTTAGTAGGGAGCTATAAGGTTTATATAGCTAGCTATTACTATATAAAGTAATAAATAAAGCTAGTAAAAATGTTATAAATATAGGAAAAATATTAAATAATAGGCTAAAAGTAGTAATATTATAGGGAAAAGAGCTAATAAAGATAGGTAAGAGCTAAGCTACTATTATTATAAGTATAGTAGTAGGCAGGCTATTAACTTATTTAAGGAAATATAGTAGCTATAGAAGTAATTATAGGAGGTTATAGCTATTTACTATTTTAATATATAAGTTAGTAATTAGAAGGTTTACTTATAGTTACTTATATATATATATAGGCATATTATTATAGTCTTAGAGTAAAAATATATATATAACCTTAGCTATACTTTATATTAAATATACTATTTACTACCTTACTATAGCTTTTATCTATATTCTATTAATTTTAATTATAATTTACCCTATTAAATATATAATTTAAAAGTAAATTCTATAAAAGCAAGTAATATTTATAAATAGGTAGGGGTTCTTAGGTAATATATAGAGAAAGTAAGTAATAAAAAATAATAGTATACTAGTATATTTTCCTAAAGGGATTACTAAACCCTAAACCTTTAAGTAGTAGCTTAGAGCTAGGTAAGAGTTATTATTTTTATTATAGTTAGCCCTACTCTTAAGGTATTAAAGTTAGTAAGTCTATATAGCTATACTTAGAGAATAGTATTAATACTATTACTAATAGTGTAACTTCTTAAGAACTTAGTAAGGGATATATAGTAGTTATTATAGTTATTTTAAGGGTTTTAATATTAGCTTAGTGTGAGGAGCCTCACAATGCACATGCATCACAGCCTTGCACGTGCATAACCGTTGGGCAACAACCTTACACATAACCTACTGCAATAGCTATACATATAACTTACTTATGCTTTACTATAAACTATATAGAGCATAGCTATTATTATATATAACTTAGAGGAGGCAAGCTTTAGTTAATATACTATATACCTATTACCTTTACCTAGCTACCCTAATCCTAATAATTCTAAAGCTTTTTTATAGCTATTTAAAGGTAATATAGCATTAATTACCTAAAGAATAGCTATAGTATTATAGAATAAAAATACTAACTCCCCTATAATAAAGGCATTTACTACCCCTATACTAAATACCTATAATTTATTTAAAGAAGTATAGGCTATTAGGAAGTAAATTACTTAGCTATAAGAGCTCTAATAGCTTTAAGCTTAGAAAAAGAACCTTCTCTATATTCTAAGTAGTAATAATCTTAGGGTATTTAAGGGGAAAGCTAAGTAAACCTTAGATACTTTATTTAATAGCAGTAAAGGTAAGGTAAAGGTTAAGAATATTACCCTACTAATATACCCTATAAACCCCTAAAAGCATAAGATATAGATTAATAACCTAACCTATACCTTTAATAAGGCATAATATAAATATTACTAAGACTATTAAAAGATCCTATTTACTCTTAACTATATATACTAAGCCTATTAGGTAAAATAGGACTATTTCCTTAATAAATAATAGAAGAATTACTAATAAAAACTTAAAGATAACTAGGTAGCTTTCTAAAACTAGACCTTAACCCTACTTAGAGACTTAGCTAATTAAGAGGCCTAAATTGCTATAATAATAGAAAACGCTAAGCAGTGTAAAGACTAAAGCCCTATTAACTTTAGCATTTACCTTAACTTACTAGAGAAATATCTTAAAAGAGCTAGTAAAAAAAGCTAGGCTCTTTTATTCTTTACTAAGCTTTAGCCTAACTTATAAAACTATATTAACCTATATATATTTATTATAAGGAAGATATAAGAAGAAGTTATATAGTTAGCCTAGCGCTTCTAGGATATAATGCTAGGGAGGTATAAGTAAAAAGCATTTACTTCCTATAAGAGTAATACTAAGACCCCCTATACTAACTATAATTAGTTACTAGAAAATACTTTACAAAATAATATAATATTAGTAGTATAACCTCTTATCTCTACACCTAATAATAACCCTATAGGCTAGCTAAGAAAATGCTATAACTATAGTAAAATAGGATATATTCACTTTAACTATAATTAACCCTAGAAACCCTACCCTAATAGCTAGGGAAATAATCCCTAGTAAAAGTAGTAGCCCTTACCTTTACTAATTATATATAAGTTTAAACTAGGTAATATTTCTATACCCTTATTATTACTTATAGCTAAACTAATACTAAAACATTAGTAAATCTTAATACTTATACTAAAGTAAATATTATAAGCATTAAATATACCTAGTAGTAAGGCTTTAATAGAGTTAATATAAGTAATATTAAACTTAAGGTAATTAGTAACCTAACTATTCTATAATATAGTATATATTATATACCTATTAGCATTACTAACTTTAGGTAATAGGAGAGAAGACTATTATTAACCTATATTACTATTAATAGGGACCTAAGAATAGAGGGAAGCTCTATATTAATTAGTATACATATGCTAGTAAAAAAATAAGTATACTTTAATCTTTTCTACTAATATTAGTAGTTTAAAGTATAAAAGACTAGCCTTTTACTAGCTAGTCTCTATTACTTTAAGAAGGAAAACTAGTATACTATAGTTATCTTTACTATTTATAGTATATAGAAAGATAAGCTTATTACCCTAGGAAATAAAGAATAGGTAGAAGCCTATACCCTTATAGGTTACCTCCCTATAGAATTATAGGACTTCCTTAATATATTTAAATCTAAAAAAGTAGGCATATTACTAAAGTAAAAAGACACTAACTACACTATTAACCTAGTGCTAGGCACTACCCCTCCTTATAGCCCTATTTACCCTTTATTATAGAATAAGCTATAGATATTACATAAATACCTTAAGGAAAACCTAGTAAATAGCTATATAAGACCCTCTAAAAGTCTAGTAGGTATACCTATTATATTTATTCTAAAGAAAGATAGTACCCTATAACTATATATAGACTATAAAGGTATTAATAAAATAATACTAAAGAATTACTACACTTTACCCCTTATCTTAGAGATCCTTAATAAATATTAAGGTGCTATATTCTTTATAAAGATTAATATTAAGGATGCCTATTACTATATTTAAATTAAAGAGGGTAATAAGTAAAAGATAGCGTTTTACTTATAATATAGCTACTTTAAATATCTAGTTATGCTATTTAGTTTTACTAATATACCTATTATATTCTAAAGCTATATTTACTAGGTATTATATAGCCTCTTAAATATAATTTATATAATATATCTAAATAATATCCTTATATTCTTAAAGACTAGAGAAGAGCACACTATATATATTAAGTAGGTCCTTAAGCGTATATAAAGTATAAAGCTTTATACTAAGCTATTAAAGTGCTCCTTTTACTAAAAGTCTATTAAATTTCTTAGGTTTATTTTATTTATTAATAGTATTATAATAGATAAAAAGCAGGTAGAATCTATTAGGGATTAGAAGGAGCTAGTATATTTTTAAAATATATAAGTATTCCTTAGGTTTTATAATTTCTATAAATAGTTTATATACTAATACTCTACCCTTACTACCCCTCTTAATATACTTATAAAGAGTAGCTAGAAGGGTATTTAGAAAGGCTAGTTTTACTTTAGTAATAATAAGAAATAAGCATTTTATTAACTTAAAGCTACCTTCTAGGAGATGCCCCTCTTATAATACTATAGTTTAGGGTTCCCTATATATATTAAGACTAATGCCTTTACCTTTATAATAGCTAGCATTATTTTATAACCTAATAATAATAGCTACTATTACCTAGTTACCTTCTAGTTTTAAAAGTTTATTAATATAGAATGTAACTATAATATAGTAAATTAAGAACTATTTGCTATTATTAAGTTATTTAAACACTAGTAATATTATATTAAGGGCATAACTATACTAGTTAAGGTGCTCTTAAACTACTATAATTTATAAATATTTATAAGCTAAGTAAGACTTAATAAAAGATAAGTAAGATAGTATATATTCCTTAGCCTATTTAATTTTATTATTAAGCATTAAGTAGGTAAGAGTAACCCCACTAATATACTATTAAAATAGCTAGATTATAAGGGTAAAGCACTAATAAATATTAAGTTACTACTAGACTTAAAAATAAAAATAGCGCCTAATAAAGTAACTAAACTAGTATAAAAGTATACTAAAAAGCATAGTAAATAGCCTTTAAAAGTTAAAATAACTCTAGCTAGTAGGTTAAAACCTATTATAAGAGGCTTAATTTCTCTTAATACTAAATAAGTAGCTAGGATACTAGTAAAAGAGGGGATAGAACTAAGCAAATTTATAGCTAGAATAGCTTATATTTAAACTATAGAGAGGTATATTATTTAGAGAACCCTTAAGGCACTAAACCTCTATAACTCTAGTATATAGAACCCTCTCTCTAGATTACTTAAGGAAGCATAAGAGTAGGACCTAACCCTTACTTATATTATAGAATTAGTAAGTAAGGGGGGAAAGGCTAGGATATAGTAATATAATATAAAAGGTCTCCTATTATATAAAGAATAGGTAGTTATTTCTTTAGAGCCTATCTTATAATAGGAGCTTCTCTAGCTATACTATAACAACCTAATTACTAGTTATTTTAGAATATATAGAACACTTAAATTACTATAATATAATTTCTACTAGCTAAGTATAAAGTAAGTAGTAGTGAATTATATTATAAGTTATAGTATATACTAGTAAGTAGTTACTAAGAGGCATAAGCTATATAGTTATTTAGAATCACTACTAATTCTATAGTAACTAATAGTTAAATTATTAATAGACTTTATTATAGAATTACCTAAAGTCCTTAAAGGAGATTATATAGTTAATATAATCCTAGTAATTATAAACTATTTCACTAAGTACTCCTTATTCCTTTTAGTTATAACTACTATTAATATAGCTAAGCTAGCTAAACTGTTTTATAGAGAAGTTAAGCTAAGATATAGTGCACTAAAGGGTATTATATTTAACTAAGGTTTAGTATTTATAAGTACATTCTAGAGTAACCTTTACTATTTTTCTAAAATAAAGAGAAGGCTATTAATAGCATTTTACCTATAAACTAATAGTTAAATAAAGAGAATAAACTAAGTCCTAAAGCATTACCTTTAATACTTTATTAGGGATAATTAACTAACTTAGCTAAAGCTACTATTAGTAGTATAGTTTATATATAATAATATAGTAAATAGAATAATAGGCTAGTTACCTAACTATATACTCTTTAGGTTTTACCTAGAGTTTTACCTTAAAGTTAGAGGCAAACCTCTTAAAGGGAATATACTAAAAGTTAATATAAGAGTAAAAAGACTCTAAGAGATATAAGATAAGATAATGCTTATATAGCAGAAAGCAGTGGAATTATAAGTAAAATACTATAATAAACACTACTAGCTAATATCCTTTAATAAGGGAGATAGAGTTATACTCTTAGTAAAGAATATTTAGATAAAGAATATAAAGAAGAAGCTAAACCCTTAGTTTATAGAACTATTTTATATACTAAATACTATAGGAAAATAAGCTTATTAACTAGAACTTCTAGATAAGTATATATAGCTATATAATATTTTCTATATCTCCCTATTAAAGCTATAGAAATAATAAGTAAAAGGTAGTAAATAAATAGCATTACTAAACCTAGAAGACTAGGATAGAGAGTATAAGCTAAATAATATTTAAAATAAGAAAGAGATATAAAAAAGTACCTATTACTTAGTAAAATAAAAGGGATAGCTAAGTAAATATAATTAGTAGGTAGCTAAGGAAGATATATATATACTAAGGCTTATTATAGTATATAAGAAGAAGGTAATAAAGAAGTGTTATAAATTATAATAAGCTAGTAATATATAGGTATTATACTACTTAAAAATATTATATTTTACATTAAAAGGGAAAAAAGATATAATAAAACGCTGCCCCTATATAAAACAAAATATATATATATACTACTAAAAAATAAACTAAATAACTATTTATAGCTTAGGTAGAGCTATAGAGAAAGTGCTAATAGTAGACTTTACTATTTTAAACTATAAAAGCATATTAAAAGCCTAAATTCTACTATTAGTATCCTCCTATAATGCCTTAGCAGTAGTAGTATAGACCTAGCGTATAGTTACTACCTAAATAATATACCTAGGATCTTCTAACTATATACCTAGCCACTACTGCCTAAACTACTCTACTATTAATATATTATAATTTAGCTATTAAAGTATTAGTAAATATAGAGTAAATATATAGTATATAGATATAGAGTCTAAATATATAATACTAAGGGGGATTAGTGGGAAGAGGGTAATATATAGCTATTGCCTTATAATAATATACTTATTATACACTACCTATGCATTCTAAGCCTAAAAGTTAGTAAAATTAAGATAATATATAAGCAAAAATACCTATAATAGATAACTTAGCTAAGCCTATTAGGGCAAAAGCTATATAGTAAGCCTAGTTAGTATAGTTAAAACTACGCAGTAATATAAGCAATAAGCATATAATTTTATAGTGTATATTATTATAAAAAACATAGACTAGCGTCTTAGCGCTAGCCTTGCTAGCTACTATACTAATAGAGGCTTAGACTAGCGTCTTTAGCTAGTTATATACCTTAAGGGCAGTAGTTTAGTTGCCTATTATTATAGGCAGAGGCTATAAACTATTAGTAAATAACTAGTAATATTATAGATATTATACATACTAGCTTATAGGAGTCTAAGCATATAGTATATTATTTACACCGCTTTATTATATAAACTTTACTACCTATAAATAGGTTAGTAAGGAATTTATAGGCTAACTACACTAATTTAACATTAAATAATGGATATTTCTTAAAGTTATTATATATAGTATATATATAGTAGAGGCAATAGTATAAACAGAGCTTAATGTTTATAAATATAATAGTATTCTAATAGAGAAAATAGGGGGATATATAGTAATAATAATAGTAATATTAGTAATAGTAATAGTAATAATAAGAAGGAAGGAAAATATAATAAAAGGCTAGGGAAGAGGCGTAGTCTTTATAGTTAGGCTAAGTATATAGTATTATTATTATTTTAACTCTTACTAATATAGTAGAACTAGCTAATAGCTATTAATTAACTAGTAAGTATATTATTACTAGGGATAGCAACTATAGAAGGGGGGGCAATTATAAGGAGCCTTATAATACATATACATTACAGCCTTATATATATATAACCGTTAGGCAACGACCTTATATGTAACCTACTGCAATAGCTATATATATAACTTGCTTATACTTTACTATAAACTATACAGGGCATAGCCATTACTGCACACAACTTAGAGGAGGCAAGCTTTAGTTAATATACTATATACCTATTACCTTTGCCTAGCTACCCTAGTCCTAACACTTAGAGGGCTACTATAGATAATTTAATAGTTATAATAGAAGCTATAGTACTAGCTTTACTCTTTTTAAGTATAGCTAGTTAGGTATTAAGGTTTGTTATTTCTTTTATAGTAGGTGCTAACTTAATTATATCTATAATTCTTATATTAATTCTAACTAGCTACTTACCTTAGACTATATTATATATAGTTATTAGTTCTTTTAGACTAGTATAGTAGGTATCTATATATATATTCTAAGTAGCTACTTTAGACTTTAGGGATATTACTATATTTTTTAAAGCCTTAATATATTCTAAGGTCTTTACCTAGTTATTAAAAATAGGGGTAAGTCTAGTAGTAATTATTAGAAATTAGGGATTATAAATAGCGGTCTGCTTCTAAGGGTAGTGGGCTTAGAAGCAGTAGGTTCACTATTATTCCTACACGCCCTATGCTTAGCTTTACTAAGATACATGTATGGTAGCTATAGTTGCCTACTAGCTGTAAATCCAGATAGAAGCTTTTGCATAACTTATAGTATAGAAAACACACTTTAAATTTTGCAATAAAATAGTAAAAATATAATATTTAGTACTAGTTTACAGCTATAGGTAGCTATAAGCTATTCTAATAGTCTATTATAGTTAGGGCACTTATAAGGGGGAATCTTCTTCCTTTTCTTATATACCTACTAACCCTATTAGTGAATTTAGGTTATAAGGGGGGGCTTATAGGCTACTTTTTATTTTCTATATAATTTATTTATATAGGAAAACAAAAAAATAGACTCACGGCCATATAAACAAGGTGCCGACGTATACGTTTTCCAGTTCCTTTTCTAAAATGCTATATACCACCCAAAAAATTGAAAATAATCTAAATACACTATTTAAAAGCCCTAATTCTAGCGACTAAGAATCTAGTTATAAGACTTTTCATAAATCCCTAGTTATCCCGTAATTCAGCCTTAAAGCTGGTTATAGGGTAGCCAGGTTGGCTGACGTAAGCAGCCTTTTTTCTTATATCCACTTTCTAATCCCGTAGCACACAACTCTTCCAGTTGTGCCCAAAAATGCAGTCAGAATCCAATTCTGCGAAAGTTGTCACGTGCAGCTGTCAGGCCAGGCTGGCAGCCGTCACGTGTGCCGGAATGAGGGTCAACTGATCAGATGATCCAAGAAAAGTGGGTCCTCGCAGCTGTCAGACTCGCTGACTAACGCGGACTAGGAAGTCGGTGGTACGCGCACGCGCGCAACGCAGCCAAGTTGCCTTAGGCCAACTTCCCCCATAAGGCCCTGTATTAGGGGCCTGTAATAGGGCACTAATAACTAGGGAAGACCCCTGAAAATGCTGTTATTTTCAACAATAGTATAGATTTTAATTATAAGCATATAAGTATAATTATAATAGCAATTACTACTACTTATTATATGTTAGAATATAATATATAGGGCGTAGATATTAGCATAAATACTAATGCTTTATAAGGTTATAAATAAAGATTATATAAGTTACAGTTAGGTATATAGTAGTATAATGTATAATAGTTGCTCTCTTTTATTATAGTCTTATGGGAAACTATCCTTTATAGGGATGGTTCCTATAGATTATAACACCCTAGTAGTAACTAGGTTAATATAAGAATAATATTATAATAATAGGTGCTTCTATATCTATACCCTAGGAAAGAAAAATAGAAAATAGCTTAATTTTTTTAACTATTTAAGAGCATAGGCCCTTTTTATAGTATCTAATTAAATAGTCTAACTACACTATACTAAGGTCTTACTCCCTTAGAAGCTATAATACCTTCTTTTAAATAACCGCAGACTATGTTCCTTTTACTATAACACACTAGCTATTAAGTATATTATATAGTTTTATATTAGCTCTTTACTATATTAGGGAGAAATTTCCTTAACCTTATTGCTATTATATATTAATACCTCCTTACCCTTACTGCTACCCTAGCTCTAGCCCCCCTTACCTTTATTTAAGCCTTTATCCCCCCTATTACTCCTATAGCTCTAACTATACCTATATAATAAACTACCTTAAGTATTATTACTTAGTCCCTTATTACTATATCTAAGTCTTTTCTTTATTAAATAAATACTAAACTTATATTTATATATAAGGCATTAATATATAATATATTAACTATTTAAGGCATTTAAAAAGCAGTCTAAGCCTAAATACTATATAGTCCTAGCTTATAAGCTTATTTATTCTCTTACTATATAAATATATTCTTTCTTACCTCTATCTCTACCCCTTTATAGCCCTCTCTTAGCTATAAAGAGGTAATAATACCCTAAGTATACCCCTAGCTTAATAACTTTATTAGGTTCTTTAATAGGCTTAGAAGCTAGTAGCTTAACTCCCTTTATATTACTAGCCTAGCCTTACTATATCCCTTAACTCCCTTACCCTAGCTCTATAACCCTAATACTATAAAGCTTATAACTTTTATTATATTACTTACTACTTTTACTTTAGCTTTTCCTCCCTTCTTCAATATAAACTTTAAGCTCTTTATTACTAACCCTATTACTTTATTTATAGTCTATACTTTACCTATAAAAAACCCTATACCTTCCCTTAAAATACTTACGTAATAATAATATTTATAATATTTAGAAGTTCTTTATATAGCTAGTTAAGATTCTATATTTTTTTTTCTTTTTTAAATTATAAAAAGTAAGGGTAAAGAGAAAGAAAAAGTTAAAAGAGAAGAAAAAAAATGTAAGGAAAATATAAGCTAGGTTATTACTTATATAACTCAACAATATAACTGAGCGACCAGTTTCGGGGACGTTTGGCGCCCACCATGACCCCTCGCTAACGAGACCGGAGCCTGCAAGCCTGTTCAAAGGGCCACACAATGGGTGCCGACAAGATACGGTACAGAGAGGACGGAACACACCGAGCCACAGCGCTCAGAGCGCTGCAGCAGAGCTGTCCGGGCGGCGGACCACCCCCCTCTC
>SRPZ01000114.1:0-82037 GCA_018360255.1 Claviceps maximensis
AGTTATATCTTAGAAGTCCTTATTACTTCTATAGTATAATATCTTAGTAATTAAATATTTTATAGGGTTTTAATAGGCTTTAGTTAAGATATTATATTTTAGTCTAGTAATCTCTATATAAGCTTTAGTATAATAAAGGGTTAGTTAGTTAAATAAATAATAGTTTTTCTATAAATAATAGTATAAATTATAATAAAATTATCTTAAGATCTCCTAATTAGAAAAATAGAATTAAATATATTAATATTTTCTAGAAGCCTTAAAGCTAGTTAGTATAATAACCTTTTAATAAATTATTTAGTAAGAATTACTTCTTTTAGTATAAAATTTCCTTATTTAGTATAAATAGAAATTTATTTCTTCTTATAAATTCCTTATAAATCTATAGAATAATATATTTAAAGAATAAATATAACCTACTAATTAATATTAGTATTTCTAAGGATTTACTAGATATTTATTAATAGAAATATATAGTCTTTATATATAAGATCTAGATTATTAGGTAGGGCTATAATTATTATAAAAGGGTCTGATTTTTATAATAATCTATAGTATTTAATAAGGCTTTTTATAGCTATAAAAGGCCTTATAAAATACTATTAGAAATACTGCTTAAGGTAGTAAAAACTCTATATTCTAATTAACTAATTAGATATACTAGATTCCTAGGTTGCCCTGCGGTGGAATCCGGTTATTCCCAGTGGTTCTAGGCATTGTTAGTTAGCCCGGATTGTGTAGCGATTCTAACAATAATTATATATTCTTTAATAGTTTTAATTAGGTAAAGCTCTTTATTATAGAGGTAAGTCTATTATATTAATAAAATCTTCTATATCTAATTTATTAGGGCTATAAAGAAACTAGCTAAAAATTATTTATATTTTAGAAATAAATAAAAGTATAGAGATGCCTAATCTTATATTCTATAGAATTTTATCTTTAATAGAATATTATTCTCTTACTAAAATAGCTATAATAACTATTTTTATAATATTTAATAGCTTATTAAATAAATATAAATAGAGCTTAGTAAACTATTCTACTTAATATTCTATCTAGATATATTTAATTAGTAAGGCATCCCTTTAGTACTATAAATAAAAGTATAGAGCTCTCTAATATTCCTTTAGATATTTACTAACTAATACTTAATAAGTCTATTTATAATATATTAGTAATTATAGAGAAAATAGGGGATTAAGTTATTAATAGCTATTATTTAATAATTTACTAATAGTAGGTTACTTACCTTTATTTAAATATAAAGCTTCTTTATCTCTTTAACTAGAATTATTAATAAACTTTAATTAATAAAAGTAAGAATAAGAAAGTCTTATTTATACTTTACTTTATAGGTATAATTATAAATAATATATATTTAATAATCTAAAATATAAACTTATTTTTAAGGGTAAAGTATTTAAGGAATAAATATATTATTTTAAAATATCTAACTAAAAAGAAGAGAACTAGAATATACTTAACTTAAATAGTAAGTTTAAGTCTAATAATTTTAAAAGTAAGTATAATTCTATTTTCTAAAGTAATTAACTATTTATAGAGTATAAAGATAAAGGTAAAGAAGGTATTAAAGATAATAAATCTTAATATATTTAATTTATAATACTTATTTCTAAAATTTATTTAATAAACTTATATATATTAAGGTAAGGGTTATTTAATAGCTTTATAATAAGAACTTTTAAATAAGTTTATTAAATAACTAACTATTTTAATAACTCTTAAGTATTTATTTTTAATTACTTAGAGTTTAAAACTTCTTTTTTAAAAGGCTAAAAGGGTATAGCTAGAAATACTTTTAATATTAAGTAATTTATAAAAGAAGTTAAATATAAAACTAATAATAAGAAAGGTTATATTTATAAGTAATTTATAGAAGAAATTAAATATAAAACTAATAAAGAGAAAGGTTATACCTTAGAAAATACTAGAGATTTATATAAAATTCTTTATATATAAGGAATTTTTAAAGGTATATAAGTGCTATTTTAAGAACTAAGTTCTAAGGTAAAATAGGTTATTTTAGTAAAAGATATATTTCTAATTAATAAGGGTAGGCTAAAAATTAAATAAGTAAGAATAAGCTTTTTTAAAAGAAAGGAAATTAATAGTAAAAGTAATAGCTATAATAGTTTTATAAGAGTTAGTTTCTTTATAATAGGAAATTAATTAGTAAGCTTACTTAATAGGTTTAATATTTAATAAGCTAATTAACTAAAAGAAGCTATAAAAGGTTTTACTTCTTTTATAATAGTAAATTAATATATTATTCTATCTTTAAAAAGGGGAATATAGTTTCTAGTATTTATAATAAAGGGAATTTTTATTACTAAGAAAGTTATATTTACTATACTTATTATTAATACTATATTTATATTAGTTATTATACTAGAAGTTATATTTACTACTCCTATAGTTATAATAATAGGTTCTTTAGTAATTATTTTAAAAGATATAAATTATTTATATTTATTTTTAAAGTAAAAATTATTTTTTAAATAAATATATTTTATTTTCTATTTCTTAATATTTAGTATAATTATTAGTTAAGAACTAAAATCCTAATATTATTAAAGGTTAAAGTAAAGTAATATAAAACTATATTTAAATTAGTATAGATATAAAGGCTATATTATAGTTATTTTCTAAGATACTTAGTAATTTCTTTAATAAATAAAGAGTATTAATTCTAATAATTAATCTATAAATAATAGTTTCTTTAGAGTATTTAAAATATAAAGGTCTCTTAGCTAAAAGTTTTTCTTTAATATATTTAATAAAAGGGTTAATTATAAGACTTAATTATTACTATTTATAATTTTATATTAAAAGCTATACTTAACCTAAAATTTATAAAGAAAATAATTAAATTATTTATTAAATCTTTAGTAGTAAAAAATTAGAAGTCTTACTTACTAAACTAAAAAAAAGGAATTACTTAAAAGCCTTACTTACTTAGTAAGGGCTTATATATAACTAATAATTAAAATATTAAAATAAAAATTTTAATTAAGGTAATTACTACTATATAGTGCTTTATAAATAAAAGAAAGAAAAAGAGAAGAATAAAGTAATTACTTAAAGAGCTAAGTAGCCTTAAGCTAGAGCTCTATATAGAAATATAATAATAGAGAAGCTAAGCTAGGTCTATTATAGTAATAGGCTAAGGCTACTATGTGAGGTGCCCACCCACGTGACCACAGGCACGTGGGTAAGGGTGCCGCAACATTTTCTCTGCGTCCCCATCTGTTGTCGTTGTCAGACTACTTTTGTGGCCGTCTTGTTGTCTGCGCGGGTAATTCGGGATCGAAGATGAGACGAGCGTCAGAGAGATACGGAAGATCCTGGAGTCTTGGCCGCGTCAGAGCGATTACACGTTGGCACAGGTTGCAATACAGAATATTTGGTACTACAAACCAGAGTGATCTTACTTGCTTGCAACTGACGTGTCAGGCGAAACAACGAGCTGAAATTTTCAGGCGTGACGAAGGCTCATATGCAGCATCCGGGGCTCCAACAAGAAACATTGAAGACATTGCGTGTCTGGTTCGTGTGGCGCTCGAGGCGCCGACTGTGCCATGCTGGCTGGGTCGTTCCTGCCTTGCCTTGACGAGGCTTGGCATATGCAGGCACCAGATGAACATGATCAGCACAGACAGACACAACATGACATGACACGACACGACACCAGCGCAGGAACTCGTGCAGAGTCTCAGTTCTCGACGAATGACACAGAGTCAAGGCCAAGTGACTTCAACGTTTGACGAATTCCTCCTAGGTTCCTCAGCAAAATGACAGGCAGTAACTCGAAGGCGTGACAGTCTGAAAATCTCGACTCTTGACAGTGGCACCGACCCAGTATCGTTAGCAATATACGTGCACGAAACGGCAAGGAAGCGAGACATGACGGGCTTTCTTTACGCTCGGGACAAAAACCGTGGGTATAATTTCAAATAATTGATACTGACCCTTGGCACTTATTTTTTTCTTTCATGTAGGGCAAGGATCCGCATGGCCTTATCATGATTGACCTTGACGACTGACCGAGTATTCGTCCGATTTGAGGAGGCTGACAGATGACAGGAACATTGGCTCCTCGCAAATATATTGCTCGCTTGTCAGCCCACGTCATGGTCATGTGCTGAAGATTAAAAAACAATAGCATTGATCGCGCAACAGGCCTGGTCTGGCCTGGCCGAGACCTACACCAGGAACACATTCCTGGCCTACATATCGGGTCGCACGACGAGAAGCCCGGTCAGCTTGAAGGATGGAGGATTGATGCAGACAATGGACATGCGCACGCAGATCGAGACGGCCGCGTTGGAGGGACGTCCAGTATAGATCGAAGACCCTAGAGTCAAAATTATCATTTCCAGCATTGATGCTGTGATAGAAAAGGAAAAAAGCAGTGGCTTGTCGATTTCTGAGACAAGATTTGAACATAATGAGGGGATTCGTGCCGCCTTGCTCCAACGACTTGAACCATTAAGACCGTTGTCCAGAACCATTGCTATTTTTTACGGGACATCTTTATTCAACAGACACCTCGGTCAATCACACAGGCATGTTGGTGACAAGATGTCAAAGTTGATATTAAAAACACGGCGTTGACACTGCCATATGTTTTGAAATCGCCTGGCTACGGCATGGAGGGGATGAAGACGCGGCAAACACTTTTCCACGTCACGGAAATATGGCACGGCAAGATGAGGTACTAGTAGAGCAAATTCAAACAAGGACTAGTGAGAATGTACATGAATGCTCGCGATGTGGTTAAGAAGCCGGACCAGAGCTTCAATAATATGAGACGCTTATATATGAACATCCTTGTTTTATTTGTTATGCATGTTTTCGTAGTGTGCGCGCTGCAAAATGTAGGTTCCTTAATGAGTAACTGCTATTGTCTTGACAGCACAGGCGACCTCCACACTGGGCGAAGTGGAGTCATGGAATTATTCCCGGTTCGCCTAACTAATGAACCTAGTTAAAAGATCATGCTAAAAATAGAATACCGAAAACAACTCTAAGCGCTAATCAAGCAGACTAGATAACTTGTCGGAAATCTATGTCCCCGAGCGCGAAAAACCTTTCTCCACTTGCGGGTAGTGATGTGAAGCATTTGATAGTTCGCCGTGACAACAAAAAAAGAGCACGAGATGGATGAACCGAATGCTCGACCCGCTGCACATGTATCGCCGCGGGCAGGGCAGCAAAAAGAAAAACCGACACCTGCAGGATTCGAACCTGCGCACACGAATGTAATGCCTAGCAACTGTGAGTGCAATAGCAGGGCATCGCCTTAACCACTCGGCCAAAGTGTCTTTGGATGGTAGAAATGCTTGCTAAACTTCACGATGATACTATTCAACTTGGTGAATGCCGAATCTATACATGTTCATGTGACGAGCAAAGGCCTCATGGTCATGCATGTAAATAATTGTTACAGATCTAGCTACCGCAGAGATCAGGCGGCGAGTCAATCAGGCAGTTAACACCATGTACGAGTGACCCATGCCCGTCAATGCGAGCGAACAATCAGTATTGTACAGTACATACCAGCCAGCGCAGGTACAAGCGTGCTGTACTTCCTGACAGGCGCAACATCGGAGCAAGGTGACCGAAAAGAAATCAGCACGCATCAGTGTATTAGACTACGGTGTCAACCGCTACAAGGTATTCTTCATTTGCCATGACTTATATCGTCATGGATATTTGATCGCCAAGACACGGGTAGATCACGATGAAGTAGCCGGCGTGTCGCGTAGTATATGTAGTACACGACCATGCATTTGACCACCCGCACAAACACAAACTGAACGGCTTGTGGGTAAAGTAGATGGATGCATCTAGTTTATTGCTGCAGTAGAGATATGTAGACAAGACGGGATGAAAAGAGTAAAATACCCATCCATACACGCAGAGCCGGAGACACGACGAGTCGAGCCATAAAAGAAGAAATAAGCACGCGGCTTCCACAACATACCACCCATTCCGGAAAAGGAAGAAAAGGAAATAGAGAAAAAGGACAAAGAGACAAAATCATTGCATTGGAAATAGAAGAGAAAGCACCTTCGCTCGCCGTTATTCACAGACACCTTTCGAGGTTTCGAGTTGATGCCTCATAGTGTGTAGCCGGTGGCGTCTGCACCAGTACCAGCATCAGAATCAGCATCAGCGCTGCTGGATGCTGTCGGGCCCCAGAGGCGATCGTATACGGGTTTCACGGGCGCGATGCTGCCGCAAATGATGATGAGGAAAAGCTCCATGACGGACCATACGTAGAGGTCATATGTTTTCCCTGGAGATGGTGAGGTCAGTGATGCTGGGACGTTTGCTGAGTGAAATGATGTTATAAAGATTTTAAAAAGTAATGATACAAAAAGATTCAAAAGAATACAGTTTAAAAAAAAGAAAAAATAGAATGGAATAAAATAAAGAAAAGAAAAACAGGGGGGGGGGGGGGACATACGGGTAATGTCCGATCGCGTGGTCAAGCCATACATATACTTGGTCTTGACAGCGGCACAAATGCCAGCCAGAGATCCCAGACTAAGCAGCGCGTATAGGCCAATCTTCTTCCTCACCGTGAGGTTCAGCTTATACAGAAACGTAGCCGGCAGGACCGCCAGGAAGACATCGACGACGATATTCCAGCCTACCCCCAAGCATCAGCACGTACGGAACCTCACCGTTCATACCTCCACAGCGCGCCTCCATTGTTGTAGCCTGCCCACCCGCCAAACCGCACAGCCGCGTCGACGTACCGGAAACGATCAAAGAAAAGTAAACCACGATACGCGGATCCCAGCACCTTTCCCGGCCGTGCCCGGCCACGAGATCCCAGTTCCAAAGCGCCTCTACCCTCGAGCACTGCACGTACATGAGCACGACGTTGGCGACGCTCAGGGCGAGAGCCAGCGCGACGACGAAGCACAGCAGCCACTTGCGCCAGCAGGTCGCGGATCCGACGACGCGCCAGAGAAGGATCCCGATGGAGAGCTTGCCGGTGGCGAAGCCCAGGACGATGAAGGGCTGGCCTATATACGTCCATTTGAGGATCCGGGCACGCTCGGCCGCGTCTTCTCCCGGGTGGTTGTAGGTGTGGCGGAGGGCGCCGACGGAAATCGCCTTTGTGAGGATAGACACGAAGAGGACGTGGAGGATCTGGTATGCGGAGGAGAAGGCGTTAACTTGATTTTACGAAAGGGGGTTTTTGCATTTGCATCCCTTGTGGGTTTTTTGTAATAGAATATAATATTATTTTTTTTCCTTTTTTTTCTTTATTCTTTTTTCTTTATTCTTTTTCTTCTCTTTTCTTCTTTAATTCCCTTTTTTCTATTATGTTTATAAATTTTTACTCCTTTCTTACCTCCTTACTTACTATTCGTAGTATAACTCATATTGAGAAACAAGGCATTATTATTAATATATAGTCAAGGGAGGAGGGGGAGATATACCAAAGCAACAAGCATAACCCAATCATCCAGCCCAACCTGCCGTCGGAAATGCCGTCCGAGAAACCGCAACCCGACGACCATGACGCTCACGGCAGCCGTGGCCCAAAACAGAATCAAGAGCTGCGTGCTCTGATCAACAGGACCGCCGTTGGGCGGTAATTCATCGTCCAACATGGAT
Source organism: Claviceps maximensis (assembly GCA_018360255.1). Classification (NCBI taxonomy): domain Eukaryota; kingdom Fungi; phylum Ascomycota; class Sordariomycetes; order Hypocreales; family Clavicipitaceae; genus Claviceps; species Claviceps maximensis. The sequence goes on from SRPZ01000114.1 coordinate 7,663, forward strand.
TGAAGGAGCAAAATGACATTTTTTTTTTTTTTTAATTTTCGAATCTTGTTGGTTTGGTTGCTTGCTTTTCTTAAATACTGCTTAGGCAGACGTGAAGAGGAGGCTAGGAAAAGAAGAAGAAGAAGAAAAAGAGGAAAGAGAAAACAAAGTCTCATAAACCTATGACAAACGTGGTTAAGTCCTTTTGTTTCATGACTGGAAGTATGGGTTCATGGGTTGGGAAGTTTTCATTTAAGAGGACTCGGGGGGTGAAGAGGGTGAAGATGGCTGAGAGGTCAAGATATAGATGAGATGGAGCGCGAACAGGTTCGGTTGAGGAAGAAAGGGATTTCAAAAGAATGGAAGAAAAAGAAAGGGGGCAGGGGCTGGTTCAGGAAACAGGGGGATATGAGAAGAAAAATAAGTTATTTCCGCTCAAAACGGGCCGGGCCGCCTCAAAAAGCTTGAGATGTTGACATGACATCTCTGGATGGACTATATCCAGGCACAGCATATGCAGATTGCTACAGATTGAAGGCAAGACGAGAACGACCCGCGTCGGACACACGGAATGTCGGGTGCATTATGACTAGTTGGCGGGGGAGAGAGAGAGAGAAATGAAGAGAAAGAATGAGGGGTGACATGCTTGTCTCAGGCCCCCCCCCCCTCCCCCCTCGGTAGACTGCACTGCAGGTGTCTTGGCCCTTTTAACTGGGCGGGATTAAGGCCATTGCAACCCTTTCCGGGAAGGCTATTGAGACAAATCACGTCAAGTCTTGTGCCTGAGCATGCACAGTGACGGAAAAATGGTGCTGCATGCTCCATGTATGATGGGAAATTGTCTGTAGGCTGCGTTGCACTGGATGATGTGATGGGCGGCTGAGGATGCAGAATAAGCGAAGGTCGAGTTCGACGCCAATGACGGCGCGGCAGGGGGGTTCCTTGGCCATGAAGAAAATTCAATACATCAACACACACTGTTGTCCGCCCGGCCAGTGCGCGCGCGCCGGACATCCCCTCGGCCGGAGCGCCGGAGTGCCTGGCCAATAGGAGCAGGCTGCGGTGCTGTCTCCTATCTCCTGGGTGGCCCCCTGCGCCCAGCATCCCGATTGCCGCTCGATTGCCGACTCGCTTGGCCGTTCCTGGCTGCGGCGCCTATGCCGCTTGCGTGGATTCTTCCATGTGACGGACGGACGCCCACCGCGAGCGGGTCGCGACTGCCTTGTAGCCGTGCTTTTGCGTTTCCCCCACGGAGCTCATCTCGCCGTCGGCGCCGAGGAGCACGAGTGTGCGAAGATTGTGAGCATCGCATTCCACGACTCTCCGTCTACCTGCTGGGGAGATTGATAAGCCGCATATCACGAACGCTCGAGACTCCGCGGAACAGAGTCACTCGAGCTTGGCAAGTAAAGCACATTCAAAAAGAAAAGAAAAAGAAAAGAAAAAAAGAAAGAAAAAGTGAAACATTGCCCGTCATGTGTCACCGCAGGAAGGTAGCACACCAAAGCCACTCATGCTGGATACTGCAGCTCAAGTGGCTGGACCAATCCAGCCTCGTAACCCGTCAACTCAACAGGCTTGGACGTACCACCAGCGTGTCGCTAGATCCCCCGCACATCAGCACAATATAAGAAAGAAAAGCAACGTGGAAAGTAAAACGCATGTCCGCCGCTGCATCCGGTCATGTTCGTTTCGTCTTATTTCTCTTTGTTCGACGTTGACAAGAAACAAAGAGAGAGAAAAAGAAAGGAAACGAAAAGAAAAGTCTCTCACATTATTCGCCTTGCAGCTGGCACAAAACAAAAAAAAAAAAAAAACTCACCAATGCCATGGCTGTGAGAAAACGCCATGATGCCAGAATTGCGCGCTGCGAATCCGTGCTCGGGTACCGGTGGAAACAAGAGATACTCTGTGCCGAGGCACTCAACATGGCTGCCGACGTCAAGGTCTTTTATAACGTCGACGGTACTCTCCAGCGCGTCAAACAAAACGATCGATTAGCCGCCTACGGTGGAAGCGTGGCTGCGTCTCATCTGTGCCGCGGCCAGGATATCAAAGGCGAGGACAAACGCAAGTCAACCTGCGTACTGCGATAAGATACGTGAATTTCAAAAGTCTGACTCTATCATCAGGAGCGTGGCTCGTCCTACACCAAGAACTTCTGTCGAATGCGCATCTTGCGGACCGAGGATTCGCCCTTGGCCTCGACACATGTATCAACAGGAATAGTAATGTCACCAGCCGTGTATCTGCCAAGATGATGGCCACAACCGTCGAGGCCTTGCTCGGGGCCGCCCACCTGGATGGTGGACTTGATGCGCTTATCGTCGTCATGACCACGTTTCGTCTCCTAGGAGATGATAAATACCTACGCGCGCCGCGCCACTCCCTGGCCATAGTTCTCGACAGATTGATAATATTTTTCAAGAGTAAAAAAAGCAGGACAATGCCTTCTGATAGCCCTGACAAGATGTGACATTCTTCTGGGACTTGAACACGGGCCGCCTATTTGTCACCATTACCGGAGTCCACTCACCTAAGTTGGTAACTCTCACCTGGCCCCTTATGAAACAAAAGAATGCATATATGCTCAACGTCCATGGTCATCTACTTGCGAAGCTTTTTAGGTCGCCATCGTGACGAGCACTCTCGTCCACCTCATTAAGCCACGTAATACTTCTGGCAAGTCAACATCATAGTCCGAGAGGTCTGCCCGTCTTGCCAGATATGGCCGTATCACCTTGGAGTCGGACATTAACAACGTGCCATAGCCCAGGTATGTCTTTGTCGTGGCGAGATATAGCTGTACCTTTGCGATTCGGAGACGTCTTTTGTCCGTGAGAACGTGTCCTTGGTGGTTTGATATTGGACACGCGAGGGTCGGCTTCTAGTACTTCTCATATTCTGTCCAGGATAGTTGGACTAGGAACTCGCCTCGTCAATAATCTTGCGCTTTCTGAACAATCAGGATGGACTTTGCGGGCAACACTCCTCTTTCTTGGTCGGCACGGCCTGGATTTTCCTGTTCTTGGTTCGGTGAACCCGACAACTGGATGGTTCAACACAGTCTCTTTGTCTAGTTTCTGTTTCTTTTGGGAAGCATCTCCGACGTGCAGAGTCGAGCTGATTAATAGCTGCAAAGCCGAGCATCATTACGTGGACAATGTTGAAGAGTACCGGCGGTGCGCAGCATAATCTTGCTCACATGGGTGTTCGCACCGCGTGAATGACCGAGACTGGAAAAGACTTCCGTGTCAGCGACTGCTAGCAGTCAGGGATTGTGGTTTTTGGGCTTGCTGTTGAGGTGACTAATAGGATTGTGGTATTCGGGCGTTGCCTGGATATGAAAGCGTGGAGTCGGAAAAACTTGGCATTTGAATAAGCGGGAGATTAGCGACTTGGATAACCGAATGGAGAAGGTCAACACAGGAATCCGCCGTATTGATTTTTCATGAGAACAACAATAGGCAGCGACTAAGAAAGCCTGATTCTTTTTTTCTTTTTTTCTTTTTATTACCAAAAGAGTCTTGTCTTATTGAAGCCAAGATTGAATGGAATTTACAACAATGCAACCTGCGGACGAGACGTTCATTGGATCAGCACACCGCAAGGAGAGGACCACGCCAGCCTCACGCGCAAGCATAATGGCTGCTTCTCTTCTGGTATCGGAACTGACACAGGTTGATCATTGGTGTTTTATGACCTCGAATCCCGGACTGCTGCGCCCACGTCAGCCGTCACACATATCATGATATCATGTGAACTGTGAACCTGCTTGGAAAACGCGGCTCGAAAGAAAAAAAAGGGGGGGGAGGGCTTGGCGAGTGCGAGCTACGCTCTGGACGCTTTAGACGCTCAGCATATTTTGTCCCCTGCGTCGGAAATAACTAGCCTCGGCCTGTTCCATGAGCGGTTAGGCGCGGAACCAGCAGTGCCTCAAAGCCAAAACCCTGTTCGAGAACAATAATGGACATGCATAATTGTTATGCGCATGGATGTGCTTGAAGAGACCGGATTATTAGTTATTGACGATTGCCGCATAAATCGGCCGAGTGTCCGAAATCTATCCGGAGCTTGGTTGGCCCGAGGATTGTGGCTGGCATAGGTTGGCGATGTGGACTCAGGGACTCAGGAGAGCCCAGGAGATACCGAATGGGGATAATAGGTCCGGAGAAATGCATCATGTCGCTCGCCATCTCGTACATACAGTATGTGCCTACATACTGTGTTCCAAAGTAGGTGGGTAAGTAATAGTCATGACGTCCGACACAGCCAGAATGTATGCCAACTTGCCAAGTCATGTCGTGTTTCGGCTATAGCCAGTGCCAAAACAAGCACTTCTGGCAAGACGCCGTGCTATACGAAGAGCGGAGAGGAGCAGCCACGGGTTGGAACAGACAGATCATGCGCATCGGATGAAAAGTCTAAGACGGCATTCGTCGAATAGCCAGCATGTAAAGAACGACATGGCATGAAGTGGAGGGCTTCCAAGACAACGGCGCGGCTGGGATCTGGGTCTGGGACTCTGGGGTGGGTTGCATCCTTAGCGCGGGCGGGTAGGAACAGGCAATGAGCTGCGATGATGAGGTGCAGGTGTGGGGTGTACAGCTGACCAGGCTCCACCTGCCAACTGCCACCCGCCTTGTGCCACCCGCCACCTGCCACCTGCCCGCAGCTGGCTGGATTGATTGGCTGCGTCATCGTGTAGTCTCCGTCTTTAGTCTCCGTCCGCCTAGCAGCTGCCCACCTGCTCCCCCCTGCCGCCCCCTTTTTTTTGCCTCCCAAGACACAAGACAGGCAGGCAGACACTCACATCGTAAATATAAATTTCAAGCCTCAACGGAGTCGACGCCTTCCCGCCTTCACGTCTTCATTTGGTCATCTGCATCCCCAACCAGAAGTCATGCCCGGGGCGTGCGTCAGCTTTCTGATCAGAAGAACGATCGACCTGGCGCCAACCAGGACCAGCCATGGACGTTTTTTTTTTTTCTTTTGTTCCTGGCCAATCTAAACGCCGCCAAACGCCTCCGCTTTACATCCCACCATCTACCAGCTCAGATCGACAGTGGCTTTGTCCGTCCATTGTCCGTCACTCAATGGGCTTGTCCACGGTGACCCTGCAGCTCCTCACCTCAAAGGTTCCCCATGTGATAGCTATGTCGTCTCTCGTGTACGCCAGTATTATCCGATGACAGAAACTATCCCCGTCAGTCGCATACCCAAACCTGTGGCGCGAGCCAAGCAGTTTGAAACGGTACGGCTTCTATACGGAGCTTCGTGAGAACATCAAATATATCAGTCAGTCTCACCTGACGCCAGCATGGACTCGTTCTCGAGCTTCTTTTGACATTGCTTTTCCATTATTATCATCTGTTATTATCATTATTTGCTTCCAGGATCATTTATTTTATCTTCAAATTCAATTTGCCAAGTGGTGATTATCTTTCGGTGCCTTGGTCTTCTTTTTGCTACGCAACCTGGATTCTGCGGCGACCGCACGTGTCTGGTTTCCAGACTTGACTGTATCTCTTTTCGGCACCGTTTAAAGTCTTGAACGGAAGACGCTTCACACGTTCCGCCAAGAGCAACTAGTACTACCACAACTACAAAAATAAATACAACTACAACTACAACTACAACTACAGCACAGTATGAAGCTTCAGTCAGTCCTGACTGGCCTCTGTACTGCTGCCGTAGTCTTGGCGTCACCCGCCCCGGCCACGCCAGCTCCTGGTCCGGACCACGTCATCGAGCCTGTTCTTGAAGAGCGACTTGCGGCTGTGGATGTTGTCCTGCCTTCTGGCGGCACAATCACCGGACGATCGCTGCTGGGTGTTGAGAGCTTCAATGCCATTCCTTTTGCGGATCCGCCCGTCGGGCCGTTGCGTCTGAAGCCACCCCGAAGGTTCTCCGGCACAATCGACAGACTAGATGGCACAGGCATCGCACCGGCCTGCCCACAAATGATTATTTCCCGCACCAGTCTGGGCCTGGTTGGTGAGGCAGTCAACGATCTCTTGCAGACTCCGCTCCTCAAGACCCTCAGTGGCCAGGAGGATTGTCTGACCGTCACTGTGCAACGACCAGCGAATACCAAGGCCGACGCGAAGCTGCCTGTTCTATTCTGGATCTATGGTGGCGGCTTTGAGTTCGGCGCCACCAACACGTATGATGCCACAAGCCTTCTTGCCACTGCCGTGAATCAGGAGCAGCCCTTCGTCTTCGTTGCCGTCAACTATCGTGTTGCCGGCTTTGGCTTCATGCCAGGCAGGGAAATCCTCGCAGACGGCAGTGCCAATATCGGTCTGTTGGATCAGCGTATGGGGCTGGAATGGGTTGCCGACAACATCGAGGCCTTTGGGGGGGACCCGAGCAAAGTGACCATCTGGGGCGAATCAGCAGGAGCTATTTCTGTCTTCAACCAGATGGCCCTGTATGACGGCGACGCCACCTACAAGGGCAAGCCACTATTCCGAGGCGCCATCATGAACTCGGGTTCTGTCATCACCGCTGATCCTGTTGATTGTCCCAAGGGACAGGTCGTGTACGATACGGTTGTGCGCGAGGCTGGCTGTTCGGGCTCAAACAACACATTGGAGTGCCTCCGCGCCGCAGACTACCAGACATTCCTCAACGCCGTAAACTCGGTGCCGGGAATCCTGTCCTACCAGTCATTGGCTCTTTCCTACCTGCCACGGCCCGACGGCAAGATCCTCAGCCAGAGTCCCGAGAAGCTGGCGCAAACCGGCAAATACCACGCCGTCCCCATGATCATCGGCGGCCAGGAGGATGAAGGGACACTCTTCGCCATCTCAACGTTCAACGTTACCACGGTCGACAAAGTCGTTGACTACCTCTCGACGTACTTCTTCCACGGTGCGACCAAGTCCCAGCTCAAAGAGCTCGTTGAGCTGTACGAGCCAGCCCTTTTGAAAGGCAGCCCTTTCCGAACCGGAATACTGAACGAGCTGTACCCCGGCTTCAAGCGTCTTGCCGCTCTTTTCGGCGACGTCACATTCACACTGGCCCGCCGCGCCACCCTCAACTATGCCATGGCAGTCAATCCCGACGTCCCCACCTGGTCTTATCTCTCCTCCTACAACTACGGCACTCCCTTTCTGGGCACCTTCCACTCGTCAGACATGCTCCAGGTCTTCTACGGCGTCCTGCCCAACTTTGCCATGAAGAGCTGCCGAACCTACTACTTCAACTTCCTGCACAATCAAGACCCGAACAAGGGTGTGGCCGGCTACTCCAACTGGCCCAAGTGGAAAGAGGCCAAGAAGCTCATGTGGTTCCGCTGGGCATTTGCGAATGATATTCTAGCCGATGACTTTCGGAGCGAAGCATTTGATTTCATAGCTGCGAGTAAAAACAGCCTATACTTTTAGTTAATTGTCGAGTGTTTTTTTCTCTCCTTCTTTTCCCTTCCTCCCCCCCCCCTTTTTCACTTCTTTTCTTCATATTTATTCATGTATTTATTTTTGCGGCGTACCATTTCTCCCTATTACATGCCTTTCGGACTCGTATATAGCCTCTTTCAACACGCGGCCTGCAGGACTTGTATATATATATATATATATATATATATTAGATACGCGGCATGGGAAATGCCTGGCACTTATATATTGTCACGCGTGCAGGGTCGCACTTGGGTAACTTGGGTCACTATGCAGGACTTGGCCGATGCTATAGAATGAAAGGAACCTTTAAACCTCAGGCATACACGCATAAGAACCTTGTATATAAAGAGCGCGAAGGATCCCAAGGGTCTTAGAGGGAACCTTTCCATCTAGAGCACCTTAGAGCCAAAGTCGATTTTCAGCTTTGAATTGAATCTCTGATTCCAAGCCCCCTTTATCCGGCCCTTGTCACATATATAGCCTCATTTTTAACATGTTATACTAGAAATTCTTTGCTTAATCAGTGCTTTATAGTGCTCTTAAGCAGTGTCCATTATTATTAATATAGCGTCTTTATTTGTTTTATATAGCTTGGAAACTTTTTATTTATTTTTTCTTATATTTCTTATACTTTTATAACTTTTATACTATTACTGTTTTTATTGTTCTTATTATTCTATTCTATTATATTTATGTTATATTATATGTCTATTATATTTATGTTATATTTATCTTATATTATACTTGTATTATATTTCTATACCTATATTATATCTATATCATTTTTATTACATTTCCATTCTATATCCGGTATATCTTATATTATACTTTAGTATCTTATTTTAATTTGATTATTGTTCATTGAATCCTTGATAGTCTCTTGTTATAAGTCAGTCTCCATTACTGAAGTACTACTACATAGATATGTAGTGGTATTTTACTCCCATGGTATCATACTTTCCTGGAACATCACCCTCTCTTTACATTCATTCAATGCTCGTTTTCAGATGCCTTCACTAATCATATCTTGTACTCACGTAGGCATTATTCACATCAAACCAACGATTTAGGGTATACTCGTCATCTCGCTAGAATACATCCTGCCCACTTCCGCGTCACACAAACCAAATTACACATATTTATTTGCTCCCAGCCACTCTCTTAGCGAGGCGGAATCACGCGCCTTGTACGCGGCCCGTCCCCGGATCTTGTCCTTGACCGTCTCCAGTGTCCGATCAAAGCCCTTGGTGTCCTTGTCCCGGAAGAACTGGTCAATGTCCTCGAGACTGTCCGTGTCGGTGAAGCCACTCAGGCTGACGCGCACGAAGCGGTCCAGTACAATGGGATTGCCGAGTTTGGACACGCATGCGTCCCAATTTTTCTTCATAAAGGCCCATTGTACCTTGCGCCCGAGTGGATTTCCGCTCAGGCCCATGCCGAGAACGTGCATGTCTGCGGCGACATTGGCGTTGTCGGGAGGCGAAGTGTTGAAGTTAAAGGCCACGAGGTCCTGCAGAATTTTCTCATCCTCGGGACTCGAGAGGGCGTTAAGGCAGAGGAGCTTGCCGTCAATGGACTTGGTGGTGAACCACTCCTTTTTGAGAATGTCCACGGCACGACTTGTATCGTTTTTGACGGCGGCGCGCCAGACGGCAAGGCGCAAAGAGGGGGGAATAGGATTGGCTTCGGCATCATCGTTCCAGGCATTGAAGCGTACTAGAGCTTCCTTGGTGATTCTTTGTGGTAATGTTAAAATTATTTCAACTCATAAATTTCCATGTACATGAAAAAAAAAATCAGAAGAAAGTAGAAAGGAAGTGAAAGAAAGAAAACCGGCAGTTGTACAAACTTACTCAGGATGGCCGATAGACACGGCAGTTCCAAGGATATGCTTCCGCAAAATCGTGTCCAAGTAACCCTCATTGGCGGCGGCCTCCCAGCCAACCTCACTAACCTTGCTGGCGATGAGTTTGAGCGTAAACGCCTCCAGACCTTTCTTGATTTCCTTGTCTTCAGAAAAGACAGACTTGACCGAAGCGATGGAGTCGAGGACCTGGGTCCAGACGAGCGGGTGGGTCTCGCCGCCGAAGCCTTGCAGAAAGGTCAGCAGAGCGGGCGTGGTGCTGTTGCCGGCAAAGGCCAGATCGGCAGTCGAGCCGACAATGGCAATTTTGTCCTCTGTGGACAGCTTGCCGAGCTGAGTGGCCAGCTTGGCCAGGCGGGCTGGTGGGTAGTTCACGCGGTAGAAGCCAGTGGCACCGCTGTTGAGCTTGTAAAAATCGTCGTCAATATCGCGAATGGTTTCCTCCTTGTCAGCGAGGGAGAGGGCGGAGATGCCGGATTCGCCCTTCTTGCCCTCGAGGCCGAGGGGCACCCACCAGGTCGTGGTGTCGTCTTCGGGCTTTACATCGCCGGTGGACAGGAAGCGAGACTGGCGGATGGAAATTTGACCGGGCTCCTCGGCAACAGTCACAACGGGGTGACCAATCTTGGAGATCCAAGGACCCATGAGGGAATTGACGTCTTTGCCGGATGCCTCGCTGAGGGCATCCCACAGGGCCTTGGTCTTGGCGTTGCCATAGGCGTTGGCCTTGAGGTAGTTGGAGACACCCTTGAGAAACGTCTCGACGCCGAGATGGTTCGCAAGCATGCGGATGGCCGAGCAGCCCTTGAGGTAGCTGATGGAATCGAAAATCTGGTTCACGTCGAGAGCGTCACGGACGGGCACGTGGATGGGGTGGCTGGCGCGGATACCATCCAGGCGGAAGGCAGCCTCCATGCCCTCATTGACGAACTGGGCCCAGACCTCCCAGTCCGGATGCAGGTGGTCAATGGCGTACCAGCCAACCCATGTGGCAAAGCCCTCATTCAGCCAGAGCTCGTCCCACCAGTCCATTGTCACGAGGTTTCCGAACCACTGGTGGGCAAGCTCGTGGGCAACGACGTAAGCAATGGCATTCTTGAACCTAGCATCCGAGGTTTTCTCGTCGAACAGGACCTGTGTAGTTCTGTAGGTGACGAGGCCCCAGTTTTCCATGGCGCCGTGGGTGAACTCGTGCACGGCGAGCAAGTCGGACTTTGGCAGCGGGTAGTCAATGTCGAAGATTTCGGAGAAAAAATCAATGACCTTGGGGGCATGTTGAAGAGCCCATCGTCCCTGTTCCTTGAGGCCACGAGTGGTGTAGACGCGAACAGGAATCTGCTTTCCATTGTAGCGGCGATCGGTGAGCTGCTCGACATATTCAAAGTCGCCGACGGCCCAGGCCAGGAGATAGGTGCTCATGATGGGCGACGTCTCAAACGAAACCAGCTGCCAGCCCTCCTTGGTGGGCTTGATGTCCTTGACTGGCATGTTGCTGAGGGCGACCTGGTCGACAGGCACCTCGATTTCAAAGTCAAAGGTGGCCTTGAGGTTGGGTTCGTCGAAGCATGGGAAGGCTCGGCGAGCGTCGCAAGACTCGAACTGGGTGCTGAACATGTAGTGCCACTCATCATCATGGGGAACCGACTTGGCAGGGGTGACGGTGGGCTTGTACTTGGAGCGGTAGAAGCCGGCCATTTCATTGTTGACGATGCCCTCAAAGCTAATTACAAGGGAGGCCTGTTTTGTGACGGGCAGCTCTTGGTCAAAGGTGATGGTGGCACGCTGGGCACGCTCATCGTAGCTGAACTGGGTAGACTCAATGGCCTGAGATGGCTTTGTGTGGTCGACGACGATTTTGGAGTGTGTGAGCTTGAGCTCCAGAGTGTTGATGGTTATTTGCTTGGTAGGTTTGACGATTTCCGATTCGATGCTGTTTTATGTCGAGCGTCAGGATTCAGGATGTTCTTAGTCAAGTGTCATCGTCACGATTTCAGCCATGGAGAGGAGAACTGCATGAAACTGTGGGATGGAGAGCGCTGGTCATTAACGCCACGTACGTTACAGTACCCTGATACGTCCAGCTGTTGAACTCGATGTCTTTCAAAGAGACACGGTAGTGAGATGGCCTGACGTTGTCGGGCAGGATCTCGCGGTCTGTCATTTTGTGAGGATTTCGTGCTCTGGCGTGGGCAGAGCAGAAGCGACTCGATGGGGTGGACGCGAAGGAAGGGACTGGGACAGAGGCGGAGACGGAGCTGGAGAGGAAAAGACCGGAGAAGAAGAGGAGAGGAGACCTGAGTATCGGTCAGTCTATATACTCAAATCGTTGGCATCCGGAAAGCAGAATGGCACTAATAGTAGACGACGATGATGTATGAAGCGGGGCAGCTTTGACTTCCGAGCCGGTCAGGGTCCGCTCAGACGTCTGGTGGGACGTGGAATATGGGACGACATCTGGCTCAATGTGTGCAGTGCAGTGTGCAGTGTGCAGTGTGCAGGGACCTTTGCAGCCGCAGCCAGCCGGGGGGGAAGGAGCGACTTGGCACACGCCAATGGCTGCCCAGCGTGCCATCCAATCGCAGTGCAGCATACGCCTGAGCTGCATTGCTCAAGTGGGCCGCCGGCAATCAACGAATCAGCAAACCAGCCAGCCAGCCAGCCAGCCAACCTGCCAGGGATCCAGAGATCCAGGGAATCGCCCAGCCACGCATCACCATCCAAAAGAAGCCATCTTCCGATGAACGATGATACCTGGCGCTATACTCCAGACGGTGACGGTATAATACGGCAAGGAACGGGAAGGAAGAGTAAGGAGAAACAGAACAAGCAAGGCAAGGTAGAAGGAAAAAGAAAAGAGAAAAAGAAAAGAAAAGGAATCACCCCCCCATCACCGGCATCACTGCCTGCAATGCAATCTCGTATCTCCCCCCCCCTCCCCCCGACACACACTCCGACATTCGCATTGTCCACGCACCAACGCGAGCGCACACGCACACGTATACGCACCTTGCAGAAGCACATGGCGATAAACGAGGCCTACATGCCAACAAGGATTTCCAACTACTCCGTCGCCACGCCAGGGACCCAAACGAGGCGCGTCCGCGTCCGAGTCCTGGTCCTGAAGGGTCTCGTCCAACACCGTCAACGACGACGACCATGTTGTTGAAATTATTGAGGCCCAAGCTCGTCGCGCTCATGGTACGGCTCGGGGTCGTTGAAGGCATCCATCGTCTCGACACGGCAGCCCGTCCTCCACACCATGTCGACATGATTTGTTTGTGAAACTCAGCCCGGGCAATTCTCCACCAGTCGTTCAATTTTTAGGAGGGTTTTTTGCTTTTTCTTTTCTTTTTTCTTCTTTCTGGTCCTTCGTTCAAGAGCCCGTCGCGTCGTCAAATGTATCCGTGGTCGGCATTCGAATAAAACAAAAGGAGATATGTCGTCTTCCCGCTCAGGCGGCTGGGCGAAAGGGGGGGGATTTTTTCTCACACGGGACTTTGGATTTGAAAATTGGGTACGCGTGCAACGTTTGGGGGCATATGCTTGACTTTTGCAACCATAAACGAATACCCTCCGCGTCTTGCAACAACAAGGCAATGTGATGGCCGAAAAATGTCTTTTTTTTTTAAAAAAAAAAGAAGAAAAAACCAAAAGGGGCAAACCGGCAGCCACGATAGTAACCCAGCCTGACAAAGTGGCAAGGCACCTTGGTATCCGAGCAGAACAGGGCCTGGCAATGAGGATGGTGTTTGAAACCGAAGAGAAAAAAATCAATTCCGCATCCCACGCGGTTTGTCAAGATGGGATTTGGCGTGTGTATTGCGTGGCACACCGTCTCTTTGCACTGTGTAAGTATCGTCGGGAATAACGCGCTATTGCATGACCCCTGTGGGCTTTTGACCAGAGGTATAGTATACATACATGACGAGAAGAGTTAAGAGGGTTGTTAGCACACTGCATTGATGCATGTGGTTGTACCGTGTACACATGATGTAACGTGCACATTAATCGCGCGAAACCTCCCATGAGGCCATCATTCATTCCACGCTAATTCTTACGAGATCCTCGTGGCCAGCATTTGAGCAGACTTGGCGTATACGCTGCTGTTGGGTCTATTTTTTGTGGGGGAAGGGGGAGTTGTTTCGTGGTTTTTCTTTTTGTTATTTGGGGGTTTTTTCCCCCTGCTTGCTGATGAGGGCTTCCTCATCTTGGGCGGGTGTTCCTCACTTAACGTACCTAGTTCGCAGCAGAAACCTCACTACCTAGTTTCTGTACTCGGAGCCTTCTTGAAAAGATACTACATTTATTTTCTGCGCCATAAACGACGTAATATCTTATGGGACATAACTTAAATCCTTTGTAGAGTTTTAACTTATATCATGATTTAAAGTATATTTCCGTATAGTACTCTATGTATTAGTTCACGAAACGTCTTCAAAGTATACCATATACATCTGACATTGTGTCTTTTTTTCAATTATCTCCTAGTTTATTACACCTTTTTCATTTCTTTTATTTATTTTTTTAAAAAATGAGCGATAGGAGATAGGAAGACAAAGCAGGAATCCCAAACCTTTTATACCTTGCCTGACCCTTATCGATGCAAAGCGCACGCAAAAATGCGATTTCGACAAATACCGCAAAAAACCTTCCATCAACTACCGATTTACAAAAAAAAAAAAAAAAAAAAAAGACAATCTCGTCAGGCCGCGCGGCCACCAGCTTCACCGCGCATTGCGTCGTCCGGGCATGCTGCCTCCAATAAGTGCCCCCCGCCGCCACGGCCTGAAGGAGCCTTCGTTCATGAGGTCGGCCGGACGCAGGGAATCAATGACTTGACTTCTGATAAACTGTGCGCCCAAGTGTGACTTGCGTGGCCTTTTGGGGGACCTCATGAAGCATTAGTACATATGCTGTTGTCAACGTCTGACGTGCCGTTTCAAGCACATGGTAGAGCATGATACGAAGTTATAATAGAAGTCTGGTCAAAATAAGTGAGAGTGACTTGAATAAGCCCTTAGTATAGAGTCCATAACCAGTCCATAATCAAATCATCTCCAAAGAAATAGGTCCATTAACCATATCACAATAGGCAACTAATCCATTCCAGAAATAAGCCCATTAAACAAATCACCTCACAAGAACAGAGCAATTCTTCTCACGGCCAAGAACCTATATCTCGTATTATTCCAAGTAAGTTACATGACCGAAAAGAAAAGAACAAAAATAAAACACACCCACCCATGATTCCATCCCACAGCAACATACATGTTCATGAGAATTCCGTGGATAAGAAGAAAACGCCCGAGGACAATGCGCCTAGCCCGAACCCCTTGCTTTCCTAGTACTCATTCGCGTCCACGCGCAGGGGTTGATAAAGAAAGCTTGCAAGAAAAAAGGAGACGAAAAGGAGACGAAAAAAGGGGCTAAACGCCCTCAAGTCCACATATATACCTTCCCAAGCAAAAAAAGATGAAACATCATTTGAGCCACATGTATGTACGTCGTCAGCCAGCCATGAGTAATATCAGTCAAAACCTCAGCGGCCGTCATGAGAGTTGTTTTCAGTCGAGACTTCTTCAGCCAGCTGTGAGAGTCCACTCGGCCAAACTCCTCTCCGTCATGGAAGTCGGTCAAACTCCATCCGTCATGAAAGTCGGTCAAACTCCATCCGTCATGAAAGTCGGTCAAAATCCATCACCACACGAAAGTCGGCAAACTCCATCACCCACAAAAGTCGGCAACCCCCAGCCAGCTGTGAGGCCGCCCCCCCAACCCCCAAAACCTACACCCCCCGCTCCTGCTGTACCCTCGTGCTCACCACATCCCACCACTCCCCATGCGCAGCCCTGTCGACGGCGCCAACCCTCTCCAGCAGCTCCGCCATCTCTCTCACCGTCTCGATAAACTCCGTCAGGCCCAGACCAGCGAGCCTCTCGCCGGCCGTATTCGCGGCCCTGACCTTGTCGCTCGCCGAGCCGGGAGCCAGCCTAGCGAGGATGTTGCCCCGCAGCCGCGTGAGGAGCAATCGCAGGACGGGCTCCCGCGGCTCCGAGGCGCCGTTGCCGTTGCCGTTGGGGCCGTCGTTGTCTTGCGAGCCCATCTCCTGGCTGGCTCGGAGGACTTTGGTCACCAGCGCGCGGAGGTGGTTCTTGGTCACGGCGGGCATGGACCGTCCGGCTTCGAGAGCGGCCATGGTGCCTTGCAGGGTGGTCTCGAGCGAGGCGTGGTTGGTTTCCAGAACGGTCATGATGCGCGCGGCTTCCGTCTTCCACGGGGACCGCACGTCCCGCTTCAGCAGGTTTTTGCACTGGAGGAGGACGGCGCCCGTGGTGATGATGCGCTGGATCGTCATGGATACGTGGTTGATGCGGCCGAGGTCGAGGTGTAGCATTTCGGGGACCCGGTCTGCCTTGACGGGCGCGGGTTGCGTGAAGACATCCACGAGCATCTGGGCGTAGAATCGCGCCGCGTTGGGCTGCGATCGGGGGTGGTTGATGCCCTCCGGGTCGCGCTTCTGTGCTTCGGCCAGGACTTTGGTCGTGGCCGAACGCCAGGCAGCTTCTGCAGCGGCAAGACTGCATCTCCCCGCCATGATCTCGGCATTGAAGCGCTTGCTCTCGTACTGCGCCGCAGACTCGATGAGCTGTGGTGCGGCCATGCGGAGCAGATAATTTATGTAGTCGCAGAGCATGGTGTCAATGAAGCTGTTCAGCGCCTCGACGCGGTCAATGAGGTCACCACCATTGCAGAGCTTATCCTGCACCAGCGCCCTGACCTGTTCGTCTCGGAAAGGCGCACAGAGTTTGGGGAGCAGTGAGCCCATGGCCGTGAAGAACTTTTCGTATGAAAAGTTGCCCAGGATGAAGTGCTTCTCGGCCATCTCGGGATCTAGAATTTCCCCAATGAGGTTATACATGGAGTTGCCCGGTTTCAGGAGCCGCTGCAGCTTGTCCCTGATGTTGCGCGCCATGAGGATGAAGTGTCTGAACTGAGATTCGGTATCATTTTCAGCCACGGCAACCCGCATCTGCATATACAGCGGCCTCGCGAAAACAGCTTGCTGCTCCACGTAATCGGGGGACGGAATCTGATACTCCTTGTTCATGGCCAGCTCGTGTACGACGACGCGGTTGTCCGGAAGCAAGCCGTTGAGACCGGCCGTCTTGACGACGATTGGTCTGTTCTCGCTTCTGCTGCTGCTGCTACTGCTACTGCTCCTTCTTTTCCCTCCCATTGGAGTTGCTGGGGGCGTGAGCAGTGGTTGCGACGAGTCTGTAGAAACGAGGCTCGTGGCTGCAGCAGTTGCCTCGTCCGCGCGGCTGTCGTCGCCCACAGAGCTTTCGGCCACGCGTGGTTTCGTATCCCCCATCTGCTGCTGCTGCTGTTGCTGCTGCTTCTTCGACTTGCTGCGAGACTTTCTCGCTTCGCTGACGGCTTTGAAGATGAGCTTCTTGCCCTTCTCGGAGCCCGCCAGCTTCTTGATTCGCACAATCAACATGAGCTGGCTGTCTTGAATGCTCTGGCGGTACAATGCCGCCGCCGCATCATCTGTGGTGTCCTTGACGGTCTGGAAGATGGCGTCCAGCTCGACAAACTGCATCAGCATGACCTCGATGAGGGCGTTCGAATCCCGAGACTTCCAGGCGATGAAGGCATTGTAAAAGACGGCGTACGCTTCCGGGAGTGCATTCTTGAGAGCTGGCGGCATGGTGTATCGGTTGAAGGTGGTGAGTCTGGCGAGAACGTTCTCAAAGTTGACGAGCAAGTCCTTGGCCTTGCCTACAAGGTCCTGCAGCTGTGGGTTTTCTAGGTCGGTGCTGGGTAGTCGATGAGTGCTCAGGGTATCAGCCAGTTCTTGGTCCGTCCCGTCTTCTTCGTTCTTGTTGCTCAAGACCTGATTCGGATGGCCCAGAATGAGAAAGGCGCTCAGAAATGTGCGGACAGCAGCCATCTCGTCGACAGAGCCGGGCTGTCCTTCCTGCAGGCCACAGATACGAAGCAGTCTTGCCGTGATGACGAGCACTTTTTCCTGCGCCAGGAGTTCCACAACCATGTCGAAGGACGAGTCGCGGATGCCATCGACTGATAGGCCGAGGGTGTTGAACTCATGTATAATCCTCCTCCTTGAGAAGGCACGCCACCAGCCTTGGATACACACCACAGCAGCGTCCTCGGACATGATGGCGTTGGCGTTGGTGTCGTCTCGCTTGATTTGTGACGACGAATCGTCGTGTGCGTCAAGTGCGTCGTGTGCTTTGCGTATCGTGGTGAGACTTTGGCCACGACTACGTTTCGTGACAGACTTGGTGCGCAACTCTTCCCTTCTTCTTTCTGCCTCGGCCATGCGCTCTTCGATTTGCGTGCGCATCTTGGCCATTTCCTGTTCCCTCCTCTCCTTGGTGAGCTCGGCAATTTGTTTCGCTTTCCTCACTTCTTCGGCGCAGGTGGCCACAATCTCGGCCAGGTTACGCTCGCGAGCCTGCTGAGCGGCTAGTGCGCGCTCTTCCGAGGCTGGCGGTCCACGTCGAACAGCCTTGGCCAGCGCAGCACGAAGGCGTACTTTTTCGGCATGAGCCGCTCGATCCGCAAGACGAGCTCGTCGATCCTCAAGAAAGGTAGCCCTCCGAAGATGTTGTGCGACATGCTTGCTCTGGTCGGGGTCGTGGTGAGCAGCCGTGGGAAGTTGTGACGGAATGGACGAGCAACGCGAGTGCACCGAGGAGATGGAGTTTCGTCGAGACGAAGCGGCCGAGTCCCGGCGGCGAGCTTGGGAGGGACGGTAGAAGCGGGCGGCGATTCGTGGAGGCGGCGTATATATTTTGTTGTCTTGGTCCAGCACGTCATCTTCGGACGGCGGCATAGCAAGGTCTAGATCCATGGCTACCACGTCGTCGTCGCCGCCAGCGCCGGCGCCTTCGAGGCTGCGTGACGGCGAGGGCTCGTCATCATGGTGGAAAGGGGGTTGCCGCATGACTTGAGGGTTTCTGCGCAGAGCCGCCGGCGGTCTTTTCCGTGCTCTGTGCTCTGGTAATGAAGAAGAAGAAGAAGGAAAAAGGAAATAAGAAGGGGGGGGGGCAAACAAAGCAAGATCGATCGGCCAGACAGACGGACGGACGGACGGACGAACGAACGGGTGGGTGGGCAGGCGGGCGGGCAGAGCGGGTGGGCATTCGCAGAATCCCAAGGCTTGGCTGGCTCTGTTCTGGCTGCACCGGCGCGCACGCAACCGTTTGCGGCTCCAGCCGCAGCGACGAGTCAGCAAGCCACCAGTCGTGGGCACCGGTGACGGACTGGCTGGCTGGCAGACGTGCGGCCACAAAGAACAATAAGCCAGCACGAGCGTTGTCGTGCGCGCACGCACGGCGCGGCAACCTGGGACGCCAGGAAACAATGCTTTCTTAATTCTCCCTTCTATCCCGTCTTGACCCGTCCAACCTTCTTCAGCCAGCGACTTGTTGTCGTGTTCGTCAATGTGATTCTGCCCACCTGGCCCAGGGAACAACGGTTAGACAACCGTCGGGCAGGCTTTCCGAATCTTTTTAGCCCGGCAGGTGCCGATAAGAGAAGGCGTTCTTCGCTTTTCCTTCCTTGCTCTTCCCACGTCGACGATACAATTCCACGTACGCTTGCGAAAGGTGAATGCAGACAACAGATTTGTCAAATAAAAACAATAGGCCAAGACCAGTGGATCATTGGATTATTAGGTAGGTGGTGTGGCAGGCAGGTGCGATGGTGATGGTGCGATGGTGGCCTGGACGCATTCATGACGAGTGGGGCGGCACTTGCCACTTGGGTCGAAACAACCCCCCCGTATTGGGTATTGATTGATCATCAGACTACGGACGGACTTGGGTCCTCCTTCCTCCCTTCGACACGAGACCGCCCTTGTTCTCTCCATGTCCGACCAGACTAGACGTTTGCCGTCTGGTCTTTTCCCTGCTAGTGACGCCCGGTGTTCGCCACACTTCCTTGGCATGAAGTTGAGTGACGTCGATGCGCTGGGCAGGCCTGAATATGAACAAGGACAGCAAAGCAGGGCCGGATACACACAGCATCATAATACAACACACCGCCGCAAATACAGACGTAGAAAAGCCCATGGCAGCAGCTTTCCAGGTGTCATGAGAGCTGAATTAAACGAGTACGATGCTAAAACTATTCACATATGTATGTAGGTTGTGCCACAGGCCGGCTGGTTCCTTGCATCGTCGTATACTGTACCATCTTGACCGTTTCTGCAGAGAATTTTGGGCGTAAAAGAAGGAAACCAAGAGGGGGGAAGCGTAAAAGTGACAGATTATTAAAAAAAAAAAAAGAAAAGAAAAGAAAAATCCCCGCCCGAATAAAATTATACAACCCAAACGCCGTTCCATGGACGCCAACTCGTCTTACGCCAAATCAGCTTTGCTCCATTCTATCACCCTTGCAATTTCCCAAGGCGTCCCGCCGTCAACATGTTGACCATTCTTCGCCTCACTGTCCAACTTGTGAGAGGCTGCCGCTCCGCGCTCGCCTCGATTGGCTAGTCCCGCTCGGAGATACATCTTGCATTCTACTGAGCCATTCCAAAACGGTTTCATAGCATAGCACGTACTGCCGCAACGTCTGTACCATGCTCAGTCGCTGTTGTCTGAAATCCTGAACTGTCTTCTGAATCAGGTCAACGTGATCATCTTGTAGCCAGCTTGCGTCAATATTTAATGATTCCCGTGTCTGTAAATTGTTGCGTCCACCACTGTCTCGACCGCCAGAAGCACATTTAAGTGCGACCCCTCGGCTCGTCTTATCCATGACCGCGTCCTCGTCCTTGTCGTGCGACCGGGATGCGGCCGATTTGCCCAGTCGTTGCCGTTTGAGCATGTCAATGACACTGTCTACCGTGCAGAATGCTCCGGTCCGCCCGCAGCCAGCAGAACAATGTACGAGCATCGGTCGCGACTGGCCATCTTGCTCCGGCTCGTTATACCACGTCACCGGAATCGAATCGATCGTCGGCACTCTAGAGCCAACAATGGCCGATGTCTCCACAGGCATCGCGGCTCGCTGCATCACGTTCGCTAATTCGACCAGGGCCAACAAATGAGATGGCTGTGCTGGTGTTCCGAAGTCAGGCCAAGCAGAGAAGTGAAGATGCGTAATTTCTCGCATGGGTGCGAAAGGATGTGCGGCATGAGATAGTGCGAATTTCCGAATCGTCACATGAGGGGCTTCGAGGCTTTGAGCTCCATCCGTGGGCGTGGGCGGGATTGGTGATTGGTGAGTTTGATAAGTCGTCGTGGTGTTTGCTCGTCTCCGAGCAAAATCGTGAGATAATGCTGTCAATGGCGTTGAGCTTGAATCTGATCGATGTTTATCAATGTCCAACGACACCTTCTTCTCCGACAGAGCCTTGAGTCTAATGAGCCCAAAGTCTCGACCTTTCCAGTACGGATGACACTTGAGTTGACCTCCTTCACTCTCGGCCGTCAACATGACGATCACACGCACATCTTGCTCCCAAACAACCGACCAAAAGTCCTGAAGCGACGACAATAGTTAGTAAACGGGTGCATGAGATGCATGAGACACGACACGATACTGAGTAAGCAAGAATGCTTCCTTGTCGTCATAAATCTCACCTCAAAAGTAGCTGGCAGAGGGCCTTGGGACGCAATATATCGTTTGTTGCTCCTCGAGGCCGACAAATGACTGGCATTCACATAGTCACAGGACCCGTCATGCGGCTTCTGTAGTCGGACTCTGGCGTGCTCAAAGGGCAAGATGTCCTTGTACCGGTTCTTGGTTCCCTTCTCTACACCACAAAGTTGAAACTGGCTAGTCGACTTCTGGTTAGGATTGAATGCCGCATACGCAGTTCGCATACGTGCTTGTTCCTCCAGTTCGAGGTCTAAGAACCGGTTAGAGACCTTCTTGCCGTGGTCTGCTTCATTGGACGCATCTCGTATCCAGGAAGGCAGTATAGGCGATAGAAGATCTCGCGGTCGCGCAATATCGTACTGACCTACACCATCAGCAAGATCCATATTCTGTCTAATATTGGAAAAGAAAGGATTATGGTCATTCTGGATCGTAGGCAGGCTAACACCACCACAGACAGCAGCGAGATTGCATCCGTCTTTGGCAGAAGTAGAGTTCTGTTGGGTAGAGGAAGAAGAAGCCGAACGTTTATCGATAAGTGAAGGAAACGAAGTCTCAAACATGGAGAATCCACCGCGGAGGATGGCTGTTTTGCCACTGTAGCCCTCGTTGGTAAATTTCTTAATCATGTTCTGCGCGGTGACAGCATCACGCTTGTCGGATGCGTGCGCGTCATAGACTATAATCCACTCCATGTCTCGCCATTTGGAGAACTGGGCTGAGTCCAAGTTACCCTGAAACGTTTGCTGAAGTTTGTGGATATTGAAGGTTGCGCGCTTCAGCAAAGTGGTGGGGATGCAAATGTTCAATGCCCCCTCAATACGAGACTGTGTAAAGCTTTGCGAGGAGCGAATATCAAGTAGCAAAAACTTGCTCGATTCGACAGTCTCAATCAAATGTTTGAGTTCCTCTCCAGACACCATGCTGGGTGGCGGGGAGTTGTCTAATTTTGGAGGCAGGGTTGCAGGCCGAGTCAAGCCGCCTAGTTTCGGCGAAGGAGGGCCAACTTTGGGTAGATTCAGAGACAAACGAGAGTCGAGAGCTTTCTCGTGTGGGGAGACCGGCGGCATCTGCGGCGACAATTCAATCAAACCTGGCGATCGGAAGCGTGGCATACCAGTAAGCTGTTGAGAAGGAAGCCAAGTGGTAGGCTCGGAACTGCGTTTGATTTCTGAGACTCCATATGCCGAGTCACGGCCGCCGTCGCGGTCAGCCTCGCCCTTTTTTGCACAGCGATCGTTGGGGGAGATGGTGAGCTTGTGCGAAGAGGCGTTGGAGCAAGTTTCAATGGTCATAGTCTGCCATCTGGGGGGCCGGGGTCGCGCCGAAACGGTAGATGGGGTTGGCGGCGTGGGCTGTGTGGGCTGTGTGGTTCCCAAGGTAAACGATCTCCCTATATTAACATCGGCTGCCTTCTTAAATGCTTCGAACTCGGAGTTTGGCTCCATCGCGACCTGTTTTGGGAGCGCAGCGCCAAATGACTTGACAGACGAGCTTGGACTCCAATTATGATGGACAAGCCCTGACGACTCTCTAGGGTCGCTGCTGGTCTCGACGACGAGGCCGAAGTAATTAGGACTTGGTGCCCGTCCAGCACTCACATCCACCGCCGGTGAGCGCCTGGGGGGGTAATTTTGGCCGACTGAATATGGTGCGCGCGGCGATGTTGTGGGTGAAGTTGTGGGTTTCGTCACCCTGTGTGGGCGTGAGCCATAACTGTGGGCATGGTAGGGAGTCGTGGCAGTGGAGTGCCGCGATTGCGTCTTCATGGCGTATTGTATTGGTGACATTGGTGCACCGCTCTTTTTTTGTTCTTTTTTATTTTTTTTTCTTCTTTTGTTTTGTTTCTCCCTGTCCAAAGTTGTGCAAGATAATTTGGTCTCGAGGCGTCTCGAGTGGCCGGCCTGCTGTTCTGTCACAAAATCCAACGAGATTCTGGTCGAGCGGGGATTCATGAAGTCATGGCTAATGCGTCGAATACGAAATGCTGGGCAGGCGTGACGGAGGGTATAACAGTCGCCCAGGGGAGCGAAGCGATGAGGTGGGAATAGATGAAATGCTGGTGAATGGTAGATGTCAACAGCCCGTGAGATGGCTGTGGATGGTAATGGTAGTGGTGGTGGTAAAGGCGACTGCGACGGCGACGGCGGGTGGCGATGGTGAGGGTGAGGGTGATGATAATGATGGTGATAGTGATAATTGAGATGGCGAAAATTATATGAAGGCTGCTCAGACGTCGAAAATTAATGATAGCCTGGGACAGCCGCGACTATGGTGTGAACGGCTGTGGGGTGGCGACGGCGACGGCGACAGCGATGGCGATGGAGATGGTGGAGGACGAGGAGGAGGGAGCAGGAGTAGGACGAGGAGGAAAAGGGAGATGAGCAAAGCTGCAGACGACGAAGATGGGGATGCAGATGCCGATGCAGGCAGGCAGACGCACGTCAGAGGGCCAAATTAAGAGTGGCGGTAAGGGACGAGGTTGTGAAGTAGAAGAAGGACCCTGAGCCAGAGCCCTGAGCCAGGTAGCCTTGAGCGAGGAGGGGTCTGATCTGGTGGAAGGACTGGATGGGCAGGTACTTGGGGAAGGCGCAATGGGCACGGCGCGTGCTGGGTACACGCGGTGCGGTGCGGTGCATACAAGCATACAATACACACAGATGCCGGGGGTGACTGCAGTGACGTCTGGAGGGAACGTCGAAGCGCGCCACTGGGAAAGAGGTCTGTCTGTCTGGCCACCCCCAAAAGTCCAGTCCAGTCAAGGCTTGGACCGCAGAACTGGGCACTGGGGCCGCAGGGCGTGTGCACCAGACCACAACGGACCGGGTGGCAGGCCAGGCGAGACCGAATCCTCCAGAAGTTTCAATGTGCAAAGTCGGTGGCGTTCTGTTAGGGCCGGGACCAGGCCCTGGAGCACCCTGGAACACCCACCTGGACCGTCGAGAGCACCTGGAGCACCTGTTGGCACCTGCAGGGCACGCGCACGAGCAAGAGCACGCGCCGCCACCCACCCACGGAAACCAGGTTGGGGCTGGGAGAATTAGAGTTGACCACATGTGCAGATAGTATATATGGTATTGATTGAAAGGGAGAGAGCGCATAAGAGAGCGTCCGTGATCCCGTCTGCCGAGATATCCGCAAGGTGCTGCGCAATCGCTTTCCGCCTACGTCTAAACACATAGGCATACACATACATTCACATTCAGATGTACTTATTTGTCCTCCAGACCGGACCGGACGGGTCTGAAAGAAGCACAGTACCGGTGAGACTTGTAGTCTAGTCGAGTCGAGGCGCATAAAACACCAAGCCGCCCTCTCCCAAAAAATAAAATGATGACTGGCTGACACGCGGGGAGGGCAGAGGGGGGGGGGGGGGGGGGGGGGGGGGGGGGGGGGGGGGGGTGGTTGTTGTTGGCCTCTGGCTCAGGTTATCGAGAAAGGTAAGACTTGCTCGTCCTAGGACTTGTTAGAAACAAAATTACGCACTCACGTCTAGTCGCAAGCCTTTGGACCGCAGCGCTAATACGATCCCTCCCGTGTGGAATGTGGAAATGATCGACAAGTGGCCAGGGGGGCGATGTTGTGCACATGAGCTCAACCCGCGAAATTTCGAGTTTGAAAGGTGACCGTTTTTTGTGTGTGTATGTGTGTGTGCGCATGCGTACATACACATTTTTGCTTCCTTACTCCTTCTATTCCCACTTGACGGATTAGTCCTGCTCTTATAGCATCTCATCGAGTTTCGTTGAGTCTGTTGTGTGCGTTGCCATGTATTAGACGTTTTCATGACGGCTCTCCAATACGCTATACACACAGTCATTAGGCATGGTCATGCTCATTGAAAATGGCGAAAACGAGAGGAAAAGGCTCCGCGCCGAGGCCTCGCTCGCGGGTTGGACAGGAAGGATTTACCTTGGAGGTTGGTCCTGTCTAGAACATGGGATCCTGGGGGTTCTGCAAGGTCGAGTTCCTGATTCCAGACGAGGGACGACGAGGTACCGAGTACGATCTCGACAGCAGGTGATGTTGCGGGTAGCCAGTACCTGAGCTTGCAATGTGGAAATGCGCGACCCGGCTTCGACATGCTGCACAGACGGGGAAATCTGGAAATCAGAATCCCCAGGTGCATCATAGTCAGCTTCCGGGGCAGGTATTTCAATGTTCGTTATCAACGAGGCTGGCCCGGCCGCCGCCGCCGCCGCTGCTCCTAGCTGCCACCCTTCGATCGAGTAATCCGTCCAAGTGTCCTTGTCCTTGTGGTTGCCTGATCTTTGTCCATTTAATGCTGTCAGATGGGTCGCACAGCAGCGCTCCATTCAGCTCTTTGAATCAGCAGGCGAATCGCAATCGCGCGTGGTGCCCTCGCCTCCTGGAGAGTCGCTTGCCTGTGCGGGGAGCGTTGTGTTGCGTGCGTCCACTGGGACGGACTGACTGGAGGGGCGCAACAGGATTCGGTTCGAAACGCGGATGCGCCAGGCGGGCAACTGGGTTTGGGCTGGGGGGGCCGGCGCGCTATAGAGGTCACAGGTGTCATGCAGCCGGGCCAGGCTGCCAAGGCTGCACTTGCACCAGCTGCACATGCATTCGCATGCATGCACCAGCCCAGACCGGACCGGACCAGACAGCGGACGTCATGTCGTCACCCGTCACCCGCCCGGCCTCCTACCTCCTGCCTCCTGCCTCCTGCCTCCTACCTCCTGCCTCCTACCTTTTACCTCCTACCTTCTACCTCCTACCTCCTACCTTCTACCTCCTACCTCCTACCTTCTTCCTCCTACCTTCTACCTCTTACCTCTTACCTCCTGCCTCCTGCCTCCTGCCTCCTGCCTCCTGCCTCCTGCCTCCTACCTCCTGCGTCCTTCGTCCCGCCTCCAGCCTGTCCTCCTCCCTCGTGGCGCTTAACACAAAACGTCACTGCCCCGCAAGAGCCCTTGGCATACCCGGTCCAGACTCACTTAGACCATGACGGATTTCCACTCGCGCCGACGCATATCCATCCGCGGTCATCCTGGGCCATCCACAGGCTCCACAACACCACCAGTCCGCCGCTGACCGAGATGTAACAACATGGGAATGAATGGGCGTAATGGGCGTTGGGGATGTCATGGCTATGGGCTCTGGGCTCTGGCTTCTGGGCTCTGGCTTCTGGGCTCTGGCTTTTGGGTTGGCCAAGTGTAACCACCATGGCGGGCGGGCGGGGCTACGTCTATCGACGCAGATAACTGGGAGCCGTCATTGACAAAGCACAAAGAGGACCTTTTCGGAAACGTGGAACGTGTTTTCGCGGAAGCTGCCTCCATCACCGCGAACTTTTCTTTTTTTTTGCTCTCGCAGAAGCCCGTCAACAGTTCATCTACGTCGCTGTTTTCTTTTCTTTTCCAAGACTGAATTCCATGCTGCTCAGGTAAGATGCGTCTGGAGGTCGTGCGATAGATATGACGTCATTCTCCCAGTGGCAAGATTTCGTGCGCATAGATGTACATACACTCACTGTACATATCTATGTGCGTTGAGTTTCTGGCAAGCACAACAAAAGTCGCTCGACAAGTGACGGTACCTCAATATTCAGTCAAGCACATGCTGTATGTGCTTACCGTGGGATCGTAGTACTCGTGTACTGTACAACGTACACAGCTAGGTGTGTGAAACCGGTCAGCGAAACATTTCAAAAACTTCAGGGTCCTGCTCAAGATCAAAAAGGGCCGACGATGAACTTGCCAAATCGCATGCCAGTTGTACAACCTATGGCATTCGGCTCGCAGATGATACATACCATGCATGGCTACAGCAGAGTAAGTACATACATACATATGTAGGTAGGCACTTACTCTGCTGTCGGTTTCCCCTCCAGATATATCCCTTGCAGTTGGCAGCGCGGCTCGTCGTCTGCGTTGACAAAGATGGTTGTCTTGTCCGTCCCTGGCGCAAACGGATTTTTTTTTTTTTTTTTTTGACTTCTTTTCGTCACAGAAGCATCTCCTTGAGGACGATAATGCTTCATCTCGTCGTCCTCAAGAAGATAATCAGACCTAAGGAGAACCCCATTTGGCTAATGAACACAGAATGAATGTGCTTTTTATTTTCATTTTTCTTCTTTCTTCTGTTGATCCACCTACCACACCTCGGAAAGACCTATAATGTCTCATCCTGACCTGCTCACCAAAAAAAGAACAGACCAAAGACAAGGGTCGCCACTCGCGGCTGATCTGGTGGATAATCAGAACTCGGGATTTTTTTCTTTCTTTTTTTTTGGATTTCTTTTTACTCTCGCCCATATCTGGCTGAACCCGCGTATCCTACCCCGGTGGGTAAGGGCAAGCCCGATTTTTCGTGGGGTACCATGCCACGGAAGTTGATGGGGATCATGGGAACGAAAAAAAAAAAAAAAAAGGTTCTGACCACACCCTTACATCCTTCGGCAAATGATGCTAGATCTCTCTGCTCGATACTCGGCCTTTTCTCTTTTCTTTTTCTTACCTGGCAATAAGCAGTCAAACGAGAAACCCTGGGATTACAAAAGCTTGTGTATGTACATACAGATACCTCCACCCGTCCAAATACTCATGTCATCCCACTGTACATATGGGTACTGTCGGTAGTGCAGTGGAGTGGAGTGCCAGCAGACAACACCTGCTCCTCAGCCGGCAATAGCGCGGAAAGAGAAAAGGCCTCAAGGCGCAAAAGCCGCTTCCGTCCAGACGCGCGTCCAGACGATGATATCCCCAAGGGGGAGGATCATCGCTCCCGGCTTGCATTCAAGTCTAATTCAAGGCGAAATGACCACAGAAGCATATCCTCCCTCGTCTTTGAAGATGGAGGACAGCGAGAATAAGAAAAAGCTTCTGCCGTGGCCCGGACATCAACTTTAATGGACATGGATGTATCGCACAAAAAATGGATGTGATCACATCACACTAATTAGTGCATTAGACCCCTTATATGCCGTGCAACAGGATGGTATGGAGGATTGATGCCATGCCAACAGAATCTGAAGACATCGTAATCCACCTTGAAAAAAAAACACCAGATCAGACCTTTTTACACTTTAGCCCCGCAAACACCCCGCTCTCTCTAAAGAACAGGGCCGCATCGACCATGAGCTCCTTCAGCGGCGAACCTCTGACACAGAAAGAACGTAGTACATACACACATTTGTGTTTAGTTTAGAGGCGCCTTCTTGCACAACCACGCGAGATGCAAGCATTACATTAAACATTGACTTTGATCATTTATGCTTGGACAAATAGTCCACAAAAAGTACCCCCCACTCCCAGAGCACCACTTCTCAGCTGCCGATATCGGTCCTTCCAGCAATTTCGTGGCATGTTATACATGTAACACATGTAACACGCATATGTAAGTGTCTCAATTTGTGATGAAGAGAGGGAAAAGTGTTAATGACAATAATTCAGAAAAAAAAAGAAGGAATATTAAGCAAGCAAGTATGGAGGAAAAAAAATTAAACGCAGCAATGGCTCAGACGCCCGCCGATCAAACATCCATCGAGAACCGCCTCAAGATCCGAGACAAGATTCCCAAGGCCCCTCCCGCGTATCTCGCCACAAAGGGCTCGCCACTCACCGTCGACAAGGAGGCTTACGCGACCATTCAACAGGCCCCGAGGCTACTCGTCGAGGAATTCACCCTGCCTATTCGATCTGGACGAGCATGGAAAGTACCAGCCGGATCGATCGTGCGTATCAGCACACCCGAGGGCCCGCAAGTCGGTTCGTTCTCTACCCTTTTTTCTCTTCCTTTGTCTCTCCTCGGCTGAGTCCTGTTCCTGTTTACGTTGGGAGGGGTTGGAGGAGGGTTCCATTCAGCGGGACTACGAGCCGGAAAATCAAATAGTAGTATTAAATCGTGATGACGATGATGAGGAGCTTGAGGATGAGGTTGAGGATGAGGATGGAAACCTAATAACAATGACGTCGAATCCCCCAACAGGCGATCTCAACATCTGGAACCTCGACAACCCGAGAGAACGCTTCTGGGCCAGCCGCACACGACAGCTCCACGCCTCCCACCTGACCACGTACGACCGCCTCTGGTCGACGCTCCCCTACATGAGACCCCTGGCCACCATCCTCCACGACAGCCTGGCCTGGTACGGCATCGACCGGCACGGCGGCCGCGTGCACGATCTTCTCGGCACGCGGTGCGATCCCTACATCAACACCGTCCTCGCGGGCGAGCAGTACGACTTCCACTGCCACTCGAACCTGACGCGCGCGGTGCAGAGCTTCGGTCTCGATGAGTCCCATGTGCATGACGTGCTGAATCTGTTTCAGGTAACGGGTCTGGATGAGCAGGGTCGGTACTTTATGAATCCGTGTCCGGCGCAGAAAGGCGATTCTATCGAGTTTCTGGCCGAGCAGCCTCTTCTTATGGCCTTGAGTAGGTTTCTCTCCCCTTTTCTTTTCCTTCTATAAACCCATTTCCCCTCGCCCCCCATCCTCTTTTCTCAATATTCTTCCAAATTATCAGAAACCCCCTTTTCTTCACCACTTACAAGGCCGTGTTGGGGGAAACACACATACAAAAAAAAACAGGTACCTGTCCCGGCGGCGACCTCTCAGCATGGGGCTTCGGCAGCGACAACGAAAAAGAAATGATCAAGTGTTGTCGTCCGTTACACGTGCAGGTATTTACGCTGCAGGACGGGGATCTGCTCGGTCGGCTGGGCTGGAAGCCAGCCGAGGTATCCGCCTACACGGGTCGACATGGGGTCATCTATCCCCAAGGCGAGAAGCAGTGATAGAGCTTTCCGAGGTGGGTACTCGTCGTTGCGAAATCGTAAAGGATTGTTTGTCTGGAAGCTCCCTTCACGTACCGGTATACAATAGATTTTGTTTCATAGGCAAATGCCCATGTAGGTTTGGTAGTAAGAATGGCAAGCCGAAATGTGGGTATTTGGCGGCGAGAAACTTCATATAGGCATCAAGTATTTGATCTGCTTGGAGGAGATAACCAAAGAAGAGGACCTGAATAATTCAAAGCATGTTCAAATTATTGATGCATTCACCTATCCTTACAACCCGCGGCTTTCCCTCATCTATGTGCTAGAATCCCAATCCAGCAGACATAACCACACTCCATGACGCCTCTCTCTCTCTCTCTCTCTCTCTCTCTCTCTCTACTTCCACAGTTTACCCAACGAGACTTCCTTGTCGTCATGCTTGTTCAAGATCTTGGCCGTAGCGAGCTCAAAATCCTCCTGTGTGACATGCACTCTCCGTTCTCGCAGAGCATACATGCCGGACTCGGTGCACACACCCTTCAGTTCAGCGCCCGAGCACCCGTTCATCTTCTCCGCAATCTTGGTCAGGTTGATGCCCCTCGTCAGGTTCATCTTACGACTGTGGATCCTCAGAATATCGGCTCGAGCCTCGACACTGGGCGGTGGGAACTCAATTTTCCTGTCGATTCGGCCGGGACGCAGAAGAGCCGGATCCAGAATGTCCAAACGATTGGTCGCCATGATAATCTTGATGTTTTTGGTCGGCTCGAAGCCGTCGAGTTGGTTGAGTAGTTCCAGCATTGTGCGTTGGACCTCCGAATCGCCGCCCGATGAGCCTTCCACTCGGGAGGAACCAATCGAGTCAATCTCATCCATGAAGATGATAGATGGGGCGTGCTCTCGAGCCATGATGAAAAGCTCTCGAACCATGCGAGAGCCCTCACCGATATACTTCTGAACAAGTTCTGAACCAGAAACGCGGATGAATTTACAAGCGGTGTGGTGAGCCACAGCTCGTGCCAGCAGCGTCTTGCCTGTTCCTGGCGGTCCATACAGAAGAACGCCCTTGGGTTGAGCGATTCCGAGAGATTCGAACAGCTCGGGATGTTTGAGGCCGAGCTCGATGACTTCTTTAATTTCCTTGATCTGCTGATCCAGACCACCAATCATGTCGTATGTGCTGTCGGGGACCTTTTCGACCATCATGAGCGAGACGAGTGGATCGACCGAAGACGGTAGTAGCTTCTCAAGCTTGTAGCTGTCGGAGAGAAGCGTGACACGCTTGCCGGCTGTGAGTTTAGAGACATCGACGTTGTCGGAGACATCAACCACTGTGGCATGGAACATTGTTAGTTCTGACCAGCGAGGATGGCGAGGATATTGGACAATGCGTTGAGATGGGGATTTGGCTCCTATATTGGAAATAATTGAAGAAAATGAGGATCCAAGAAATGTCCTCACCATATTTTCCTTCGGGGTGGACTTTAACCAGGACTTTTTTGGTGCCCATGACCTTGACAACCTCGCCGACGTACGAACCGGGCTGTTGGAGCAGCCCAAGCTCTTCTCTGAGTAACCGCACGCGAGAATTGTAGTCGTTTCTTTGAGCTTCGAGACGGCGCAGAGCTGCTTGACCCTTGAGGATCTCGAGCTTCATCGCCTCGATCTTGTTGTGGTAGTACTCGTCGAGCGCCATGGTTGAGATGCGCTCTCCGGAGGAGGGGTAATTGGTAAGGGCGATGTTTTCGAAAGCGAAGCACAGATTGGATGCCGTTGGGATAGAGGACAGAAGGGATTGCGAGATTCCGGGGGGCGTGGATGTGGCGGCGGATGAGGTCGACGGAGCTTGGTTGCGGAAGTGCAAGCCGGTGGAGGTCAAGGCGAGGTCGGCCGCAAGACGCCAAAGCAAGCCAACTGAGGTCCAAGGCGAGGCTGCAGGCTCCAGGATGTCTCGTAAGCAGCTGGTGAGCTAAGCTATGAAGAGGTAGGGGTAGGGGGTGGGTGGGGAATGAGGCTGGTGCGGACCGGCAGCCACAGCTGTCAAAGGCCTCTGATGCAACGAAAGGCTACGGAGCCAAGGTTCTGCCGGTTTCCGAGACAGAAAATGACTCTCGGGAGGAGAAGCAGTAAAGAAGTACATACACATGTACATACATATGTACGTAGGTACGTATGGATGGACAGCTGATAGCTCTGGGGTAACACGGGCAGTTGGGCACTCGTCAAGTGCCAGCGAGTGTCAGCCAAGTGCCAACCGCAGAGATGCGAAAATGCAGGTATTCACAAGCGGGCTTGAGCGAGTCCGGCAGAGGCAAGACCAGATAACGGACATCAAGCGGTCCAAAAGAGGCCACGGCTTATTTTACTGGCTGGCCACGATGCTTCTACGCTAGCTTCTAGATGTCCTACAGTGTACCTACAAACAAATAAGCTCTCATCCATCTTTTCGGGCGAGCAGGTGTAACGTGAGCCCGCAGCGATGTACACACATGATGTACTTGCAATGCAGACTTGCAAATGGCTGCCAAGACACACACAGGATCTTGGGTGTGCGCTTTTGTGATCCCTTTTCGTGCATCATGGATGGAAGATGGCCCGCCGGGGGAGACTACTGCCATAGGGCACATGGCACGAGAGTTTGCGAGGAGAAAATGATGTATCATGAACGGATGGTCTTGTGTGAAAAGACAAGAAGATGTCGCAGCAAATATCTCGCAAAAGCCGGCCAAAAAAGACGCTTTGAAAAAAAAAGACGCTTGCTTTCGAATCGGAGCAACTAGGGTCTGGACATGTTGGAATGTGCCCACCACCTGCCAAGCTCGTTGATGGTGCGTTGGCAGGCAGCGAAATATACCAAGATCATGTTTTCGATATTCCTTTAGAACGCCGGTGCTCTTCTATCAGAACGGCGGGCGGCGCATAGTGGATGCCGGATGGCAGACGGGAATGGATTCCGAAAATGGGAACGCGAATGATGGCAAGATGAATGAAACAGGAGAATGAAAGAGCAAGAATCAGCCCGCTCGGCTGGGACATTCCTCGATGCGCGCGGCGACCTGGTTTTATCATCTCCATGCCAAGCCCGGACCACCTGCCGCTGGGTCGTCAACGTTGCCGAAGTGGAAAGGCCGTGAGGGAGTGCATGACGTGGCACTGAAGTGCATACGGATCCCTCTCGAAGCGTTCACGTATTGTTATGATGTTTTTTTCCCCTCGACTTCAAGCTTATTCTCGACCCTAGCCATTATTTTATTCTCACCTTATTGGTGCCGTTCGACTCGCCCTTGTCGGATAGTCTGACCCGCTCCTGCTCCTCCTGCTCCTGCTGCCTTAGCTGCCATCGTGATCGCGGCTTCATTTTTTGTTTTTAACTCTGACCAGACCAGACTGCAACACGTTCTCCCTCTCAGCCCAACTACATACATATACATGTGCACATCACTGCACGTGAGCAAAGTTCACAAAAAGCTTCCACCTGCAGAGTATATTTATTAGCACAGCGGCCTGGCTGTCGATCGCTTCTTCTGCTTCTCCAAAGCCATTCTCCGATACGTCCACGACCCATCCACCATCCACCCTCCACCTCCACCTCCACCTCCACATCCACATCCACAGCACATCCACATCCAGCTCGCTCGCTCGCAGCCGAGAGCCACCGCCAACACCCCATCGCAACGACCCCCTGCCGGCCCTCAAATCCTCCGACCCGTTCGTCGTTGTCTTGTCGCTGTCGTCGCCGTCGTGTGGCACCACCACCTCCCTCCAGACCCGTCGCTGCTGCGCCTGCCGGCCCGTCCATTGGACTTGGGCACCGCCGACTAACTTCTTGTCTCCTTGACTACTATGTATGATCCGCGGTAGCCTTGTCGCGAGCATTGTTCTGTTTATAATTTGACCCTGCTTCACCTCCACTCTGTCTTTTCCTTCCCTGCTGTTGTCGTTGTCGTTGTTGTTATTGTGGTTTGTTCCCTCAAATTTCCTCGCCAAGGCATCAGCCTAAAAGCTCCCCAGCCTCCAGGCCTCCACAGATAAAAAGCAAACGCCCACGAATGCAATCCGTCGCCTCCTAAGACATTGCTCTTGTCTTTTACGGTCACCCCCTGTCGACTACCTTCTCCTGCTTCTTCCTTGCCCTCGCACAACACCGTTCTGTCAACAACCGAGCAGGCCTCCGATTGCTACGACGCTTAATACCTCTTCGGCCACGGTGCCGCCTCCCGTGAACCATGGATCCTTCACATCAGGACGGAGCCTCTGCAGGCCGCCGCTCGACGGTTCACACGTCACCCACTGATGCCAGCCAAAATGCTCGTGACTCGTCGGCCGGTCAGCCTGGAGACGGCTTTGGAGAGAGCTATCAGTCCACTGACACCGTGCGACATCGACCAGAAGGTGCTGGATATGGTACGTACTACGCACGCCCCGATCCCAAGTACAAAGGCGGAGGGAAGGACCGGGTTTTGTCTTGTTCATCGCTTTCGTTTCTTCTTCGTCGTATTTCATACTTTCCTTGGGGGGGGATGGGTTCACTCTTTTTGTGCTTCAACAAGTAAAGTGCATATAACCAATGTGTTTTGCGACAACCCTGACATTTACCATTTTCACAGGCGCTATAAACACTCCGGCAACCGCGGGTAGCAGCCAAACGCGAGGCGAGTCTTCGCGAGAGCCATCGACTCCGAGGGGCACTCCCCAACAATCGCGATCAGGGTTCAAGCCACCTCATAGAGTCAAGTCGTTTTCTCGATTGCGAAAACCGCCTTTGTCAAGGAGGACCTCGTCCAACACCCCTCACCGAGGCGATGTATTTTCTGCCGATGACGACTTGCACGAAGTTGCAGTCAAACGCCAGGGATATTCAAGCCGTCGAAGATCCCAGCAGCAAGTGACGACCTTGTCGCGGCTCCAGTCGTATCGCAGTCCCGAGGTGGCAGAAGAGGACCTCGGAGGAGTCGGCGTGCCCACGACAACGACGGAGGAGGACGAGGAGCAGGAGAGCAGTGACGAAGTGTCACAAGAAGAAGCCGAAGATTCTGTTTCTGATGACGAATTAAGTGACGCGGAAAGCTTCACACTCAAGGACAGACAACAAGCGATTAATGAGACCCATCCATTCGGTATCAGGGTATGGAAACCCGCGCTGTACAAGAAGGATAGGTCCATTCAAAAGTTTGCTCAGGCAGACATTCATTCCTCTCCGGGCGGTCGCGTCAGTCGATGGTTGGTCCTATTCAACCTCGTCTGGACATTAGTCTTTGGCTGGTGGATGGCGAGTCTCGCTGCATTTGGCGCCATTGTATGTCTGCTTTTTGCTGCTGCTCCTAGTGGCAGAGAGTATGGCAGAGTTCTATGGGGTCTGGCAGGATATCTATTTTATCCCTTCGGCAAATTTGTGCGCCTGGAAAAGGATGAGGCCTACATACATGAGGACCAAGATGAAGGCAGGACCATGGCCGAGTATGAGCAGTGGCAGAATGGCGATCTCGAATATGGACGTCTCTTCTTCGGCCCTGACCGAAACCGATCCATTGTTGGGCGATCTCGCCAAAGCATCGACTCCGAACGCAGCGAGACGGACAGTCTGTTGGGAAGAGGAAGACGTGGCCGACCTGGACCTACTCACGACTTGCCCCCTCGTATGAAAAGACGATTGTTTGGTCGTGGGGAGTGGAACATTGGACGTGTCATCTTCTTCGTCTTCTTTTATTGTCTCATCTCGCCGTCTTTGATCATCACCTCGGCCATCTGCTGGTTTCTGGTATTTTGGATTCCCATGGGCAAGGTTACGATCCTCCTTTTTGATCATTTACGCCGACATCCTCTTGCACTTTCATTTGAATCCCACATGGACTACATGCGAAGCGATGATGCCGCCGACTCAACCATCCTGGTGTGCACCTACCGAGCTGTTGGGTCCAAGTACTGGAAATATACGGTGGACGGCACCAACATCTTCCTCATCAACCTCATGGCAGTTGTCTGCTTCGTCATTTTCGATTGGTGGGTTTTGGAGGGCATCCTGCACTGGGAGAATTTCATCACTACACCCGCCTTCTTGTTTACTGCAGGCCTGTTGTCCATCATCCCGTTGGCCTACTTCATCGGACAGGCCGTGGCCTCCATATCGGCTCAGTCGTCCATGGGGCTGGGAGCCGCCATCAACGCGTTCTTTGCCACGGTGGTCGAGGTGTTTCTCTACTGCGTGGCTCTGAACCAAGGCAAGGGACAGCTCGTCGAAGGCAGCATCATCGGGAGCATTTTTGCCGGCATATTGTTTCTCCCGGGCATTTCCATGTGCTTCGGTGCGTTGAAG
This sequence comes from Claviceps maximensis, assembly GCA_018360255.1. NCBI lineage: Eukaryota > Fungi > Ascomycota > Sordariomycetes > Hypocreales > Clavicipitaceae > Claviceps > Claviceps maximensis. The sequence continues at coordinate 43,602 of SRPZ01000114.1, forward strand.
CGCAAGACACAGAGGTTCAACGCAAGATCGGCGGGTGTCACATCCACCATGCTTCTCTTTGCCGTTGTGGGTGCATTCGGTCCGACATTGTTCTATCAGATCTACGGTACGCACGAGCTGAGCTGTACGGGCTGTGAAGAGCTGGGCTCAGGTGGCAGCGACCACGGCGGTGAAGGTCGCGATTGTCGCCGTTGTTACTTTTCTCAGGTGCCGGCCCTGGACGACCGATTCTACCTCGAGGCTGTACGACCGTACTGCTACATGGCAGCGACCATGCTGTTCTTCTCCTATCTTATCGGCCTCTGGTTCACGCTGCGGACCCATGCGGCAGTTATCTGGAACGCAGAAGTGGAAGAAAAGCGGCTGGACGAACTGCCTCATGTGCCTGCGGTGCGAGGCTCACAGCCGTCGGCGGCTGACGCCACTGGGGCCGACATTCGCGAATCTCACCTCTACAAGCGCATCCTGGGCCAGTCGCTGAAACAGGTGGGATTACAACCACGGCCCGAAGAGAGCATTCGCCAGACGTCTGGTGTGACGACGTCCTCCGACGTCAATGCCAGCGCCAACGGTGGTGTTCCCGGCACGCTTCACGTGGTCCCTCCCAAGGGCGGTGCTGACACTGCCCGGTCGACCATTAACGTACCAGGTCTCAGCCAGGCCGACAACACTGCGCTTGCGCGTGAGGTTGCTCAGATTGCTGCCACGGCTGTTACTCTTGCGTCTCGAGACCGAGACCGCTCGCGCAAAGTTTCATCGGTACCTGGTCCGCACGGATCCGTCCGGCATCATCCAGTCCCTGCCGACGAGGGCACAGTAGCAGCCGAGACGGCCACGGCGCACGCGGGTGGGCACGGAGGTCATGATGCACCAAACTGGGGTCGCTCCAAGAGTGCCATTATTCTTTTGGGTGCCACGCTTTTGTATGCCGTGATTGCCGAGATTCTGGTGGACACGGTGGACGTTGTGTTGGAGAGTTTTTCGATTGATCAGAAGTTTTTGGGCGTTACACTATTTGCACTGGTGCCCAATACGACTGAGTTTCTGGTAAGTCTTTTTTTTTTTTTTTGGTCCCTTTTCTGCAGTCGTCCGTTTCAATCCTTTGCACCCAGAGTTCGGTTCTGACTGAGTCCTTCCTTGTAGAATGCCATCTCGTTTGCCATGAATGGCAACATTGCGCTTTCCATGGAAATTGGTTCCGCGTACGCGTTGCAAGTGTGTCTGCTGCAAATCCCGGCCCTCGTGCTCTTCTCGGCCGTGTATCCCAACATACCCAGCGGCGGCGACCCCAGCGCCTATACCTTTTCACTATTATTCCCCCAGTGGGACATGGTGACGGTTATTTTGTGCGTCTTTTTACTGAGCTACGTCTACGGCGAAGGGAAGAGCAACTACTTCAAAGGCAGCATCTTGGTGCTGACGTACTTTGTGGTGATGATCGGGTTCTACTACAGCGGCTTCACGTCCGAGGTGATGGGCATGTCTCGGTTTGACGTCATGGGTGACAATGGCGAGTATCAGGATTTCAAGACGATTGGTCGATCGCGTAGCGGACGAGCTTACCAGGTTTAGGGGAGGAGAAGGAGAGAGAAGGCATGCAGTGCAAAATACGCCGTCACGCATGTTGTTGTTGTCGTTGTCGTCGTTGTATTGTTATTGTAGATTGTACTGAAATAGAGGTGCAGCGTCAAAGCAATCTTAGCATCGTAAAAATAATTCCAGACTGTATGAGAGCTTGGGACTGAAGAAAAATGCAGATAAAATTCCGGGTATAAATTATTCACGTCGCTTCAGCATCTCGCGCACGGCACGCTGAGTTTCTGTTCGCCGTCGTGCATGAACGGGGTATTTGAATACATGGGGCTGGATGGAGAATGAATGAGCCAAGGCATGTAAAATTTCTCTCTAGAAAGGCTACTTTTGGTGGAAAATGCGCACGGTTGCGTGGATCCTGAGGAGATGGAATATGGCGATGTTACGTTTCGGTGATTGGGTGGAAATGTGCGAAGGTCGACATGCGCCTGTCTCAACCGCAATGTCTGGTCGTCTTGTAATGTACTTAGAGTTAGTGAACATTCGACCGTGCGATGGCCTCGCTCCGTCCACATGCACATACACATCAACAAGCATGATAGAGCAACTCTTCTTCACATCCAAGCAAGCCCAGACTGCAATGAAAAGATAAAAGAAATCGCCTGTCAGACGTCCATCAACACCCACCCTGCCCCGGCGCCCGAAGGCAAACCACGGACAGGGTCGAGATCATCAACAAAGCTTCCCTAACCAAGTTACCAAGGCCAGACGGGAACATCTCTCTATACAGCGCCACGACACCGAAGCGCCACGACGCCGCCATCCTTGCGGACAGAGCGAGAGGACCAAAAGCTTTCACTCTAGGGTGTCGAGGATATACAATCATCAACCAGGGTGGATTCTGTGGCTCTTTTAGGGAACCAAGAGGAGGTCGATTACTATAGAAATGATTCTTCTGCAGAGGTTGTTAGCAAATTGGTGGGAGTCTGTGGTGGTGGTAGTAGTGCCGCTGGTGGCAATGGTGGAGAGGCAAAGGTAGGGGGTGGCATACTGAAGTATTGTCGACATGAAGAAGAAAGGAAAAAAGAAAATGAAAGGGAGGGCGGGAGCGTGGTATTTTATAGAAGATTTGTGAGGTGGGCGGTGTGTTTCTTTTCAAGTTTTTTTTTTTTTCTGCCATGTGCTACTTGGGTTGGGGCCGAGAGGGAAAGCAGAAATGCGAAAATTTGTGGCTGCGAAGGTGGGGGCTCGGTCCAGAGTGTGATCTGTGCCTGGGTTGTGGTGGGGCGGTGGGGCGGCATTAATCAAATGGAGTGAGACCAGATTGCGCGTTTGGTTGGGGGGCAAGGTGTCTTTTTTTTTTTTTTCTTAGCTTCTCCATATGAGACGATACGGGCATGAATTTCAGTGTTTTGCAGCGGAAGTTCCCGCGGCATCTGTGTGATTCGACGAGACGAGTCAGAACCGGATGCGAGGCTGGGAGATGGGTGTACATACAGTGTGATGACATGATGTACAGTGGATCGTAGGTGATTCCGAAACTTTTTACACCAAAATTGTATGGCGAAATGTTCCGGATTACCTGGAATCACTGTACCTTAGATATTTCACCCTCTAGCTACCTAGCTAGAGGTTGAAATATCTACATAAGGTACAGTTGGTACATAATCTAGGTGTGGATTAGATTGGCGATTCTTGATGCAGGGGAGGCGCCATCATGCCCAGTCGTCGTTTCCAAAGGTCATGCAAGTCGAAGGTAGATGTTGATTCTCTTAATTACAAGCGACTGAACTACTGCGGGTTATCAGCACGCGAACATTGGATACACGAAGGTGAGACAGCACCAAAAAGAAAGAGAGAGAGAGAGAAAAAAAAAAGATAAAGGATCACATCTGGGATTCATTGTCAATGGCGCGCGTACAACTCACTGGGTGCTTGAATACAAAACCACGCGTGCAGGGTAAGCACGATGATTATTTCGAGGGTCAACTCCATGCGTCCACATCAACGTGGTATCAACGAAATGACTACTCCTACACATGAAGAAATACATCATCCATACAAATATACATATACAGCCAACCACACATGTCACTCTCTGTACAACCCCTCATCCGCGATCCACCTCCTCACCTCGGGCCCAACCATCCCATCCAGCCCATCACCACGACGCCTCACCATGGCCCTCACCCTCGAACTGCTCACCACGCCCCCCACCCCGTCCACCAGCTCTACCCTCCTCGCCCAGTCCGCGTCGCCTCCCAGGCGCTCCAGCCCGCCGCTCTCCAGACGGTCCACGTACGCGCGCTGCTCGGCCGCAGACCCCCACTCGTCATCGGGCCTCATCGTGACGCGTATCCTTGCCGTGGCGAAAAACGGCCGCAGGGCTCTCTGCATGGCCGTATCCGTATCCCCGGCAGCAGCGTCCGTCGTGTCGCCGCCGCCGTAGTACTTCCCGTCGAATATCCTCACCAGGGTGTCGAACCCGCAGAGGTAGACCTGTTCGGGGTGCCGCCGTCCCGACCCGTCGTCGCGGCCACGATACACGCCCGTCTCGGCGATACTCCTCGCCTTGTCCCCGAAGAAGGGCATCGTGGTAACCGCCACGTCCACCTCGTCCGTCCCCACCATCCCCTTCTCCTTGCCCGGCCCCTCATCGTCCTCTTCCGACTCGCCAGCCGCGGCAAGCAGATCCCTCCCAAAGGCCTCCATCATGCCCAGCCGCGAAGCCAGCCCCGTCATCGCAGACCCCTTGTCCGCATTATGTACCGCCAGCAGGAGCACGAGTCTTGCGCCCGGACCGGCGGCCCGGATCGCCGAACGCGCCATCTGCGCGTGCGCTGAGGTGGGCGGGTTGAAGCTCGAGTCGAGCACGATGAGGGTCCTGATGTCATTGCGTGGTGGTCGTGGTGCGAGCTGGGATGGGCCTGCGGATGGGCATGTGCATGTTGCGAGGATGCGAAACGGGTCCGGGGAAGAGAGGAAGGCTGCGAGGGCGCGGGAGAAGAAGGGGAGAGATGCTGGCATTTCCTTTTCCTCTTTCTCTTTATTTTTTTTCTCTCTCTCTCTTTTTCTCTCTCTCCTTTTCTTTCCTTCTCTTTCCTGCCTCTTCTTTTCGTTTCCCCCTGTTATTTCTCTTTACTTCTTCTTCTGGTTTCCCCGTCCGTACATCTGCCGTGTTGGTGGTAGTGACGTGCTGGCGGCCATCAATGTCAAAACAAAGTCAATGTAACAGGCGCAAGTGCGCATGCAAACCAGAGTGCATCAGACATCATGTGGTCGGCGTCAGTCCATCGCGGAGTGCCCCACTACACCGCCCGCGGTCCTGCGTAACACGGACCAGAGACACTTGAAGCACGACAGGTCCAATATGTACTTGAAACGCCAAACACCGTCTCTATTGTATACATATATATATATATATATATGTATATATATATATATGTGTGTGTGTGTATTATGTACACAACTCCAGCTACCCCTCATTATGCTCCCCATCCATCACCCCCCTCCCAAACCACTTGGCCACCGTCCCGAACCGGTCCTCGCTCGCCTCCAACTCCACCTTGAACAGATCATGCTTCGTCGCCGCCTTGCGCTGTTCCTCCCTCATCTTGCGAATCAAATCATTGCCCCCCGCACACTGCGGACACTCCTTGCCGCCGCCGTCGCCGCCGCCCCCATTGCCGTCGCCATTTCCGTCCCCCCCTCCTCGCAAGCACCGCTGGTGGAAGCTGTGCTTGCACAGGAAATGCACGGCAGGCAGATCGAGACCCTGGCCGCAGTCCGAGCACCGCGTCGCCTGGAAGACGGCTGGCTTGGCGCCCAGGTCGGCCATCTCGGCTCTGCGCTTCTCCGTGTCGCTCCGTAGAGTCTCGATCTGGCGGCGGTTGTCGTCGATTTCTTTGCGCTCCCGCAGGATCGTCTCGTACAGGTACGGCTTGATCATGCCCATTGTAGCGACGCCGCCGCCCCCCGACGACTGGCCCACGAGCGTCTGCACTACTTGCAGCGGTGCCATGAGGCCGTCCTTGTCGATTTTGGAGAGCACCTTGGCCAGCTCGTCCGGCCCGGCCTCGTCCAGCACGCGCGGGTCCGACGTCAGGTACGCGAGCGCCGCCGGGTACAGCTGGGGCTCGTCGGGCCCGTACTTGCGCAGAGCCCTGATGGCGCCTCTCGTGTCCTTGGCCGACGTGTAGGATCGGAAAATGTCAAAGAGGAGGCCCGCCTGCTCCTTGACCAGTACCGTGCCGTCGTGGAAGTTGGACAGGTCCGACAGGAGAAGCACGTTGGAGCTCTCCATGGGCACGTGCTCGCCCTCGATGAGTTTCTTCGCCTTGGCCTCCCATTCTTCGCGGTGGTGTCCCTTCTTCTCGCCTGCCTTGTAGAGGTACATCTCGAACAAGGTCGTGTACAGGTCCGACCTGTCCGTGGCCGTCACGTCGTCCTCGCCGAGACATGCTTCGAGGAACGTGATGAACTCGTCGGGGTGGTCGATGAAGGACGAAAAGGCCGTCCGGGGCGCCGGCACCCTGTACTTTGGCGGCGGGTCGTCTTCTTCGCTCAGCACAAGCCCGCTGTGCCCCAGCTGCTTGGCGTTGGCGCTCCCCGTGCCCGGCGTGGTGCCGGACGATGTGTTCAGGTACGGGAACGGGAGGTAGTTGGACAGATTCTGCACCGCGCTCGCAGCGCCAGATGTGAAGCCCCCCGTGAGTATTGCTGGTGATGTTTCCTCCGTCACTGGTATTATCGTCTTCCTTGGTCGAAACTTTCCCGTGTAATAGAGTACAAAGAGCTTCGTGGCCTGCTCTGGACAGTGTTCAATGAGGACGCGAGCGTACTTTTTCATACAGGGATAGGCCTGTTGAAGTTAGAACCCGCCTAGTAAGTGTGGACGCCCAGTAAAGTGTGGACGCCTGTTAAGTATGGATGTCTGGGGTAAAAACGTCTGGTAAAAATAAAATAAAATAAAATAAAAAGTCTGAAGAACCCACCACTTCGGCGTCTTGCCGCCAGATATAGTCAAGTGCCTCGGCATAATTTTGAGAATCCTCAATGAGAATGTCCGCCACCAATTCCGTCTCGCCGTGACGCTTGGCCAGATAGGCGGCCTGGTCAAAGTAACCACCCTGCCGACACATGGCAATGGCCGTATCCAGGTCAAACTTGAGATCTCCCGGCGACTTGATGAATTTTTCGAGCTTGTCAATGTCCTTCAACTTGGCATAGCAGTTGAGAAGCAGTGTCGTGTGGTCGGCTGTGGCCTTTCGACGCTCGTGAAGTTGTTCCAGGTATTGAATGAGATTGTGGATGCGTTGTGTATCGAGAAACTGGGAAGTAAGCCAGTTCATTAGTCGTGATTTCACCATTTTTCTTCAAGGTAAAAAAAAAAAAACAATACTCTCATCACAAAAAGTAAGAGGGCGCATGAAATGCACCGGCGCATACCTTGCGAATGACCTGCGAAGGTTCCGTCGTATCAATGGCGCGAATGTACTGCACCATAGCCCCGTCGTAATCCGCCTTTTGATACAAGTGGTCGCCGAATTTGCGGTATATGACGGTCTGTTGCTGTCCGCTCAGACCGGAGTTCTGCGCCAACTCGATGGCAAGATGAAACATGTTGCGCTGGTATAGCATCTCCAGTCTCTGCTGCAGGGGCTTTTCGTGATATTTGAATATCTGAGAAGAGACGAAAAAAATACCACCACCACCACCACCACCAGTAGTTAGCTCAGGTCATCAGCAATCTCTCGTTTTGACAATGGCATGAGTTGAGCAGTTCAGCAGGCAGGAAAGAAGAAGGAAAGTAGGTTACCTTGCCCTCTTCGGTCACGGTAAACAAGTCGCCCCAGATGTCGAAAATGAACCTCACCGGCGACATCATGGTCTCCGAGTGGGCAATGATCCTCAAGTCCGGCTCGAGCAATACGAAACTCGTCGCGTGAAACAGGTCATCGTTCCCGCTGCCCCCAAACCGCCGCCTCATCGCATCCGGATCCCTCCCGTTCGCCTCCGAGGGCAAGCACTTGAGGGCCAGATAATCATCGTAGACCGAAATCAGCATCTTGGGCGCCTCGTATGCCTTTGGCGGCCCTCGCCCGTCGAGCGAGTAGGTATAAACGGCGTCGTCTCGCGCCACCACCACCTCGCCCGTCTCCTTGTCCAGCGCCATGCAGCCCCAGCCACAGCCATCATCCTCGAGGGTCCGGGGAGGCAAGCCCTGGCCCTTCCTCGAGAGACCCAGCCGCAGAATGCGGGTCGTGGTCGAAATGAAGAGCGTGGTGGTGAGCTTCTCGTCCGTGGCCGCCGCGAGCTGCACCCCCGTGACGGGCTCTTCCGACTCGTACACGATCCTCTGTTTGGTGCCCAGGTCGTGGACGAGATCGCCGCGGATCAGCGTGACGGAGCCGTTGCCGAAGCCCACGGCGATCTGCGACAGGTCGTCCGAGGCCGCGAAGGCGGATATGGGGAACTGTCGTCTGCCGTTGTTGATGGTCAGGCTGCTGAGACAGGTGGGCATGTTTGTCTTCTTGACGAGCTTATCCAGGGCCCAGGCCTTGAGGACGGGCTCGGCGCTCAGATCCTCGGATACGGTGACGAGGAGGCTTGTTCCCTCGACCTGGCGCATGTGCGTGACGCGACCGGTCTCGTGGGCTTGGAATCTCCTGACCATGTTCCAGTCTTTGCTGAGAATGCTGACGGTGCCGTCGTTGCCGCCGACGAAGATGCTGTCGGAGCCGGCGCAGATGCTGGAGAGTTCATTGCTTTCGAAGAGATGGCGGGCGTCGTCATCGGGGAGCGAGACTCGGGAGACTTCGAAGAAGTCGAATGACTTCCACTAGCCGGGTCGTTAGCTGTGCGCGAGGGTGACTTATTTCTTGCACATGGGCAGCTCGAATTGGAAAAGGGAGAAGGGGTAAGCATGATACGTACCGAAATCGCCATGTTGATGCATCAGTCGCTAGGTTTCTGCGACGGGATTGCGTAGATGGTTGGGAGTGGTTTCCGGCGTTGTGGCTCGGCGACTCGGCGACTCGTGAGGCTCTGATGAGCCATCAGTCAGTCAGTTGCGAGATGACGACGGTGCATGCACGTCTGGTGGGGCAGGCAGCTTCGCCGTTGCTCCACTCCACGTCCACCACCAGGACAGCCGCACAGCCAGACAGACCGGAGGACTGCTGGGAGCTCTGGGTGCCCATTCCTTCTACCTCGTCCCAGCTCAAGATGCTTGGTATCTGCGAGAAAACAACTCAAAAGAAAAAGAAGACTCAAAAATATTGAGACGAAAAAAATATTGAAAAAAAAAAAAAAAAAAAAAAAAACAAATGAGACTCCCTATCCTTGCAACGCCCTTTGAAATTTTTTCGTGACCCTTCACTCATGACCAACAAGCTCGCGTCCTTCTTCACTCTGCCTTGTCCTCCTTTGCAATACCACCCTCGGGTGCTTCAAGAGGCGTGGCCAGCGGGCTCGTTGCACTTGCCATGTTGCCACCGATACTGTCTCGTCTTCCAAGGCCTGGTCGGCCGCTTCGGACACTGGACCCGTCACCCTGCTTGACCAGCATGTTGTTTCGTTCATTGCTAATGGCCGGCACGACCCCGGCCGCCGAGTAGATGCTATTTCGTTCGGGCCCCAAACGCGAACTACTAGCGTGCATACCGGGCGTGGCTGCCATTCCTCCTTGCTCAATATTGGCGCTCAGAACACTGAGAGGAAGACTCTCACGACTACCACCCCAGAGGGAAGAAGGTGCCAACGCCCGGACAGACGCGTCCGTGTCCATCGAACGGCGACGTCGGCGCTTGCTCGAGGAAGCCAGGGTCAGAATGGAGGCGTTATCGGTCAAGAGATTGTTTGCCGTGGCTGTTGTATATGTTGTTGGACTGCTGACCGGCGCCAGATGCGAGGGAATCGCAGACGCGGTGGGTGCCGTCGGGAAGGGCTGGCTGAACTGAATCGACTGCGTGTTGGCGTTGCTGCTCTGTGGTGCCTGAACGTAGGGTGTCTGGCCAACGGGGGCCATGGATTGAATTGTCGTCAGGGTTGTGGTAAGAGATCGAACGGATGGTGCTGGGCTGGAGAAGGTGCTGTCACACCCTCTTCGCCCATCCATACCACCGCCGACAGTTCGACTCGTTCCCGCAAGAGAGCTGGCTGCTCCATGACTTGGAGCCAGAGACCGCCGTGTTATGTTCTCCGTCGACGTCGTGCCTGCCGTGCTCCTTCCTCCGAGCGTCGTGGGAGCGATGCCATCCAAGGAGCTGTGGGCAGTTGGCTCCAGTGAAGTGATGCTTCCTGTTTGAGCAGTCACGAAGGAGTGCGAGCTCAAGCCGTTGGCGCAGCTGCCAGTTCTGATGCTACCATCATTCGCCGAGCTGTTGCCGAGGTTCTCGCAGATATGGCCCGATTGGGGGTACGGATTGTTTAGTTTGTGTCCGCGCTTCGCTCTCGTCTGTCGCTTGGGTCGATCACCGTCGGCCGAAGAAGATTTGAAATTTGTCAGTTTCTTGACCCATGTTGAGAAAGGCCGTCGTCGATGCGCCTGCCGGTCTAGATACACAGATAGGGCGGTACGCCGGAGAGTTAGCGCGATATTGCTTGTCGGGTGTCAGAAGAGAAGAGGGTTAGAAGGGTAGAATGGGGAAGAGAAAAGAGGGAAGAGGAAAGAGGAGGAGTGGGAGAGGGGAGGGGAGGGAGGGGAGAGGAGGGGCCGTCCTACCATGTTGCTCATTAGTCTTATCAGCGGCTGCCATGGCAAGGGGACAGCCTCTTGATGATAATGTGGTGATAAAAATGCTTGAGCTGGGCTTGTGACTTGTCGCGGTACAACTGTTGGCCGCTGGGTGTAGGGCAGCGTTGCTGGGTGAAGGAAATAGGGAATACGGTGCGTCGCGGATTGGGCATGGGCGACGGAGATGGCGGCTTCTCCAAGAGTCCTAGTTTATGTATATCGCAAGTGTCGGGCCACGCTGTCGATGTGTCGGGCAGCCACGGTGCAAGGCAGAGTCGAAGTCGAAGAGATTGCCGAAATGCGATGGAGCGAAGGAATGTGAAGGAAGGTGACAGACGAGCGAGTCGGACTGCAGTGGACATGGACCAGTCACCGAACCAGACTGATGGTGCTGGTCGTCGTGACCTGCAGGGCACCAGCGACTGAACTGACGGGAGACCAGTCCAGATCCAACATGGATCCATCTCTACCGGACGGAGACCAGAAACGGCGTGTGTCTGGCAGGTGGCAGGTGGCAGGTGGCAGTGGCAGTGGCAGTGGCAGGTGGCAGTGGCAGGTGGCACTGGCAGCGCGTGTACTGGAGGGGAGATGCTGTGCCGCTATCCGGCTGCACCCAACGCCACTGTCGTGTCTGGCCTGGTTCGGTATCGACCAGTTAGTAGCGTCTGGTACTTTAGTCGGCAGTACCTTACCTTTCAGGTACTAGGAACTCGGCGTGGATACGTCGACGTTGACCAAGTACCGGACAACGGTGCGTGCGTGGGCTCCGCCACGTGATGCGCCTCGGGTCATACTACGTACGAGGAATCGAGATGCTGTGCTGTAGGTCGTGGGTGCGCGACAAGGCCGCGGGGCTGGCGGCCATTCCCGTCTTTTTGCTTCTTCTCTCAAAATAGGCTGTGGCGGCCAGCAGAGCAGAGGACAACAAGGAAGCCATATTGCATTGTACTTGGGTTGTATGTACATTGACCATTGACGTTTGTTGTCTCACCGTGGCTCCACCCCCCACGTCCTGCACATGCGGAAGGTGCGAGCAAGCGTGCACACATGCAACTGCAACATGCGGTCTCATTACCCAACAGCTCTACCAGCCACACACCACACCACATCACATCACACTCACCCTTGATCGGCTGAAGAAGACGAGACCACGCTTCGTCTCAGCCTCATCGACGCGGGCTTCTGCCGGCGTCCCTCACCGGAGCTCGGATCGATCCAGGAACTGTCGCGGCAACATGGGCATATTCATATCATGTCCATCCGGCCACTACCCAAAGACGCCATTGACAGAATCAAGTCGTCGTCAGCCGTCACCTCCTTGAACGAGGTCGTCTGCGGCCTGTTGAAAAACTCTCTAGACGCCAAGTCCTGCAAGGTCACCGTCGGTCTCGACTTTTCTCTGGGCAACTGCGTCATCGAGGATGATGGGCTTGGCATTGAGCCCCGGGAATTCGAAGAGCATGGTGGATTAGGGAGACTGCATCGTCAGTGCTGCGTACGACATGATGGAGACGAGAGCGTGTTGACAAAAAGAAATTCAAAAAAAAAGAAAAATTGCCGCGACGACTGACATGCACATCCAGATACGTCCAAATTACCACCCAGCCCCAAGATCCACGGCAGCCACGGGGATTTTATCGCCTCGGTAGCGAATCTGTCGCTTCTGACCATCTCGTCCCGCCATCATGATCACCATGACACCTGCTCGGCTTTAACTATCCACAACGGCAATGTTCTGGAGAGAAATATCCCCGCTCGACGAGACCAGCATCTACCGACTGGCGGCCATGGTACGCGCATCTCAGTTCGCAACTTGTTCGGTTCCATGCCTGTCAGAGTCAAACAGCGTGGGCTTCTGTTCTCTGTTCGTGCCAAGATTGAGCGAGAGTGGGACATGGTTGTCAAGGAGATTGCGGCTTTGCTACTCGCTTGGCCAGGCGAGGTATCTGTGTTTGCCAGGGAGGCAAACACGCAGCGCGAAGCTCGAATCATGGCAAGAAACTTAGATGTGGCGACTCGTTCGTCGAGACTGTTTGTTCAGGCCGGCTTAGCCGAGACTGAGGACCGAGGGTCATCATGGGTGCCCGTCTCAGCATCGAGTCGTCGCGTGACAATCAAGGGTGCCATTTCGACAACTCCAGTCGCCAGCCGGCGCGCGCAGATACTGTGTCTTGGCATTCGACCTGTACAAAACAGCTTCGGAACCAATATACTCTATGAAGAGATGAACAGAATTTTCCGGTCGTCCAAGTTTGGTGTCGTGGATGGCAACGACGTCACGGGCAATGTGAAGGAGAAATCTAAGAAGGGCATCGAAAAATGGCCAATGTTCTTTCTTCAGGTGCATATTCTTGGCGCAGAGGAGATGAGTCTAGCCGTGGAAGATGTCTTGGGGGATTCACATCATACCCTACACGCCATCGTTGACCTGCTGAAAGTCGTTTGTTATGGCTTCCTCAAAACACACTGGATGGGACCAGGACAGGCACACAAACCAGACATGAAGTCGAAATCGCCGTTGCGCCTGCGCTATGCCGATCAGCATAAGTCAATAATTGAGCTTGAGCCCAAAATGGCGCAACCCAGCTTGCCGTCGAGAGCACGCCTCGCCAAGGAGGACACACCCAAAGGTGGCAGCGCGTATAGCCCGTTTGAATCGTGGCATCGTACCAAGGTCGGTAAGGCACCGCCTCTCAAGTCTGCCTTCAAAGCAGTTGAGAACCACCAGATTGATCAGCCAGCAGCTGGGCGTGAAACGGCTGCTACTGCCGCTCCGAAAACGCACCGTCGACTCGTCGGTGAGAACGGAATGCTTTTGCGAAAGCCGTTTGATGACGTGGAAGAGGTGCAGTGTGTAAGTCGGGCTGAAATTCCGGGAACGACTGCTGACGCACAAACACCACCAAGCTTGGACGTGCAATCCGAGTCGACGCAGCCTCAGCAGTGGCTCAAAGATATTCTGGATAGCTGGGAAAATCCCGTCTTTGAAATCAGCGAGCCACAGATACCCGCCCTGCCTCAGAACCCCGTTCCCACAGAACGATTCGTCGAGGTAAGAGGCGATGGACGGAGGAGTAGATTCTTTTCGCGCGAGAGTGATGTCCAGTTCGAAGCAATATCCATGAACCTGAGGGGTCGCCTGTCAAGACGTGCCTTGGACAAGGCAGAGGTTATTGGTCAGGTCGACAGAAAATTCATTCTTTTGCAGCTGCCTCTGCGCACGTCTACTCATGAACCACCGTCGGATTCGTCGTCGGCCTTGGTCATGCTCGATCAGCATGCAGCAGATGAGAGATGCCGCCTGGAGGAGCTCATGTCGCAATACTTTCTGCAGGCTAGTCAAGGTGTCCTTCAACCCGTGACGGAGTTGCTGGAGCGGCCTATTGTGTTCGAGATGTCGGCCCGAGAGAGTGACTTGCTGCGTCGCTGTCATGCACATTTCCAGACATGGGGCGTTGCGATCGAGTATAGGACAAATCAAGATGTCGAAGCGCAAGGGGGTGTTGGTGTTGTTTCGAGACTTCCACCGAGCATCTTGGAGAGATGTCAGGGCGATCCCAAGCTGGTCATTGAGCTGGTGCGGAAGGAGATTTGGAAGTTTGAAGACGGGACAGCGCCGCTTCTTCCGACTTACGATGCCGGAAAATCGTGGGTCTCGTGTTTTCACAGCTGTCCTGACGGCATACTGGAACTGCTGTACTCCCGGGCATGTCGCAGTAAGCTTGAGCGACCCCTATTTTCATTCTTCTTTCCTTCTTCCTTTCCTTTGGCAAGTAAGTGCAGTCTCTAACGCTTCTACGCTCTAGGTGCCGTCATGTTCAATGATGAGCTCTCTCTCGACGAGTGCAAACAGCTGGTATATCGTCTGTCGCAATGTGCGTTTCCCTTCCAGTGTGCCCACGGCCGGCCGAGCATGGCGCCGGTCGTGGACATTGGGTCTGGGACGGGACGGCTGGGGCAGTGGAGCGAGGAGTTATCGACGGTTGACAAGAGGCGATGGAAAGCATGGTTGAGTGTGACGTGAGAGAAGAAAGATGGAACAAAATAAAAGTAAACAAAGATGAAAAAAGACAGCCTTTGTACAATAGCCATGTGAACACGTCCGTGCCATACACCCGGGAACAATCTGCAAAGAGTACATGAGATATGATGGGAATGAAGGTCTAGATCGAGCACATGGACATAGTTTCTTTGTGATTTCAAGTATACTGATGGTTTTGGGGTTGAAGTTTGGGAGTGTGAAGAAGATTGTGTAATTCATGAATTTCAAATTAGGGATTGTGAAGAAAATCGTGGAATTCATGGATTTCACGTCATGTACGCAGATTAGCGGAAATAAGCCCCGACTTCCGAATGGGGATTTTTCTTTTCAGACTCAGTAACCGTTGTTCTGAATTACTAGTAGTGTTTCGTGAGCAAATAGTCGGTGTCTTGCGGATACCATGCCTCGCTCTAGAGGATATAATGGAAAGATAAATAAAAGAATATTTAAATAAAAGAAGAAAAAACAAAAGAAGAATTATTAAATAAAAGAAGAATAAAATACAAGAAAATTTAAACGAGACTGAGAAAAAGATGACCGCTAGCTAAATAGAGGGGAGGAGGAGACGGTAGATGTTTCGGGTTCCGTTAGTGACGATGCGTTATGTGCTGAGGTGCTCAATGGTAATAATTCTTTGACAGGGAAAGGAAGGCAAAAAGAAAGTTTTTTATAAAAATAGGACAAAAAAGAGTAAAATATGAAAAGTAAAGAGGACAAAAAAAGATGAAAGAACAAAAACCCTTATACAAGACTGGGCAGGACAAAGGTAAAAAGAAAAGTGGCTCTCCCGCCGGGAATTGAACCCGGGTCTCAAGCGTGACAAGCTTGCATACTGACCACTATACTACGGAAGATAAATGGTTGTGAGCAACCATTGTAGCTGGTGTGTGACAGTCGCCTCGTTAATAGACACTATTAACTTTTTGAAAAAAAAAGGGCGAGGAGCACGTCGACGGACGACGTGATGAAACGCGGGTTTCGGCTCCGCGCCAAAACGAGATGAATATGTCTAGTACCTTTGATGTATCTGGCTTCGCGAAAGTCTTGTCCACGGTCGGCTCTTAATGAACTTGATCAACCGACTGCTAGATGCATAAGGCTTTATTATTCCCACTACTGATGCACAAAGCTTCATCATCCCACTATTGATATATAAAACTCATTATTTCCACAGCTCAATGCATGAGGCTTCATCATCCCACTACTGATACATAAAGCTTCATCCTGCCACTACTAATCCATAAAACCTCATCATTCCCACTACTGATACATGGAACTTGATCCTCTACTGATCCATAAAACCTCATCACCCCTTAATCACCAATACAACAGCCCCAGCAAGACATCCTTCGCCTCTTGTAAATGGAAAATGGAAAAAAAGGGTAACCATCACCGACCGGTGACACGAATGCAAAACCCACCTCGTGCACGTGAGACCACATGGCCCCCGATCCCAAGAGGGCCACACGTTCCGCACCTGTCCCGTCGATTCCTCATCTCGCATCACGATGGCACGCAAAAGACCACGGCAAACGTCCCGCGACGCACTCTACGCACGACCAACACGCGCCGCTGCTACGGCGGACGAGAAGATGCCGGGCGGGTATCGACTGCTTCGTCCAATGTGCTACCGCATATCTACCCTGGCTAGGTTACATATGTATGTATGAATGTATATATATGATATGCCGCACCCGCAACATGCCTAGTTCGTACAGCGAGAAAAATGAGATATAAAGCCCGACACAACGGAAAACAAATGTGAGGACAAGAAAAAAAAAAAAGAAAGAAAGAAAACCCCCCCCCATCCGTCATGACACACCCCCGCATTATCGTGCAAATACCTTGACCACCCCGTCACCCCCGCCGCTCACGACCCATCGGCCATCCTGGCTCCATACACATGAACAGATACCTTCTCCTCGCATCACCCGGTGATTCGTCATCTCCTGTATACACGATCTCTTTTCCAGACTCCAGAACCGCAGTGAGGCGTCGTGGCCGGCGCTGACCAACTCGCGGCCGTCGGGGCTGAGGGATAGGCTGGAGATGGCGTCGGGGTGTGCGAGCATGTTGTATGTGCATTGACCTGTGACCATTAGCAACTTTTTCTTTTTTCTTTATTTCCCACCTTCCTTCTTTTGTCTCGCACAGGTCCTCATGTAGAGTACTGTATACGGTCCGCATGCGGTCTGTTTTCAAAGCAGGAAATCGCTTGTACTTACCACTATTGGCATCGAAGAATTTAACATAACGATCCTCGTGGCCCGAAATTATAGTGCCCTCGATGCCAGAACTGGCCATTGACCGCCCGCCCGTCGGCCCGCTCGAAGCGTTTTCGTCCTCGCTGTTCAGACTATTCCCGTGGTGCTGACTGCCTTGGTCTAGACCCGTAGTCGTGGCCACAATGGCGTTGACGCCCGTCTTGGCCGAGCCGTCGTACGTCTCCATGCTGTCCATGGATCCCACTTGCTCGCCCGTCTTGGTGTCGTAGACAATCACGGCGGCGTCCGAGTAGGAAACGACAAAGGACTGGCCAGACGTGCCCAGGGACGTGATGCACGTCGGACTGGCCTTGGAACCTTCCGGACGAGGGATGACGTGGACCAACGTGTGGTGAAAGGGCGAGTTGGTCGCGATACTGGGCTGTGGTGTGTTGGGAAAGGCACTGCCGGAGCTCATCGAGTTGCCTCGCACGCGGCCGCCACGACCCGACGACATGCTGCGACTCGATCCCGGCTGCGGTGAGCCCAGTTGCGGGGGGGCGCTGACGGACCACAGGCGAACGGACCCGTCGGCGGCGCCCGATACCACCAGGATGCGATCCGGGGTGCCGTACGGACTCGAGTTTCCGAACACGGCACCCAGCGTGGTCGGCAGCACGCACAGCGCCCATACCGCATCTGTATGACCCTCCAGTGTCGCCTTGGGATCGATGCGTCCCCGTTCCCACACGCGAATCGTCATGTCTTGCCCGCCCGAGAAGATCCAGCCGTCTCCCTGCGCGCGGCCACCCGTGGAGAAGTTGGGCGCCGGTGACCATGAAGCCAAGCTCAGTACTGAGCCAGAATGGCCTCGGTGGGTGAAGTTGGCGATGACATCGAGGTCCGATGTAGCTCCCCCGAGAGCTGAGCCGGCATGGCCATCGAGTCTGGGTATGTGGAAGCGCTTGATCATGCCGTCGTCGCCTGCTGTGCAAATCTCGGGCTCTCCGGGACTGCCGCCGCCGGAGAAGATGACGGTGCGCACGGTATCCAGATGGCCGCGCAGTCCAAACCTCAGCTTGAAACTGCCGCTGTCCGACTTTTGCGCGTTGAGCGCCAGCTCGTGCTCACCGCTACGCCTTCGAGACATGGAGCCTTTCCGTCTGTGGACACCACTGCTGGGTACACGTTTTGGCGATTTGGGTAAGTAATCGGCATTGGGGAACACATCTGTATCGGGACGAGTGGTGGCGGATTGGGAAGTTTGCTGCTGCTGCTGGATGATACCTGGTTCGGGAAACGTGCCCTCTGAAAAGTCCCATCCATCGGGATCAGGGACCGCACCCCCCTTCGCTCTGGTCTCGGAAGCATGTTGCACGACTCCCAACGCCTCGGCGGCGTGATGCGGGCCCGCCGACATGGTGTCGTCGAGAGAACGTGCCGTGACCGATGGTGCCGGCCAGTCGCTGGAAGCGCCATACATACTCTGCTGCTGGGTGTCGACCGAGGAGCGAAGCATGGGCTGGGATTGGAGGTCTGCTTGCCTGACGGCAAAGCCGGACTGGGCCGCCTGTTGCATCTGGGAGACGGCCGCGTTTTGCTGAGACGGCTGCTGTCGCGCATTCATCATATCAAAGTCCTGAATCTGGCTGTTCGAATTCTGGCGCTGCTGCATCGGATACTGTTGTTCCAGGTGTTGCGGAGGGGGCATACCGTATGCTTCTGCCTCACGTAGGTCCTCAATCATGGGTAAGGGGGGCGAATCTCGGGGCGGATAGGGATTGGCTGGCGTAATCATCAAGTACATAAACTCGGACTGACACTGGTCGAGGAACGTCTTGAGGTCGTTTCGGTGCGTATCGTCATCAGGTCTCTCGACTTCGATGCCCTCGACACCAGGGATTGTGTATTTGTCGGATGAAGCTAGACGCCAGGAAGCACATTGGTTAGGTATTGAAAAACGAGAAAAAGGAGAGAAAAGGAGAGAGGAAAAAGAGAGAAAAAGGGGAGAAAAAAAGAGGACAAAAAAAAAAAACTCTTCAGATTGGCAAAAACATCATCTCAACAACTCACAACGAAGCTTCTCCTGAATTTTAGCATCACGGTCATTCTTGGCCGCGGCGTCGTCTTCCTTTGCGGCAGTCCCCCGGATCT
The DNA here is from genome assembly GCA_018360255.1 of Claviceps maximensis. Taxonomy (NCBI): domain Eukaryota; kingdom Fungi; phylum Ascomycota; class Sordariomycetes; order Hypocreales; family Clavicipitaceae; genus Claviceps; species Claviceps maximensis. The sequence continues at coordinate 62,272 of SRPZ01000114.1, forward strand.
GTTCCGTCTGGTCCTTGACTTTGCGCTCCAAGATGACGACGTACTTCTTGAGAGCCTTTTGCGTGGCGTCGGCCCTCCGCGCCTGGCCCTCGAGGTTCGCTATCCTCCCCCGCATCTCCTGCTTCTCAATCTCCCACGAGTTTCTTTCCCGCTCGTGCCGATGCCATTCCGTCTGCAAGAATCGCATGACGCCCTGGAGCGTGTACTCGGTCGCCTGGGGTTGGTTCGGCCCGGCGGGGTGCGTCCCCATGGTCAAATCCATGCCGCCGACGCCGTTGCCAACGTTGGGGCCTATCATGGCGCGCCTCGGAGGACGGGCGAGCGCATTGGGAGCCTCCGCCAAACGAGGGGGAGGGAGAGACGGAGGACGACGGAAAGGGTCAGAAGCAGGCTGGTCCTTTTTGGTGTTTCGCGAGCAGTGATGTGCTGTGCCTTTGCTGTGCCTTTGCTGTTTGCTGTGCCTGTGCTGTGCCTGTGCTGTGCCGTTGCTGTGTCGTGATGTGTCGTGATCTGCTGTGTCGTGCCGTGCCGTGCTGTGCCGTGTCGTGCTGGCAGTGGCGGGTCGTCAGGAATCGCGCGTGAGGCGGGAGCGTAGAGCGGGAGACGATGGAATGGTCAATGGTCCTTCGGGGCGGCAAGTTGGGATTGCGTCTGGCAGGGAGCCGGATGTAGATTGTCGAGAGACGCGGAGCGCGCAGGTTCTGGTTCTGGTTCTGGTTCTGGTTCTGGTTCTGGTTCTGGTGGTTGGTGATTGCCGGACCGGAACGAGTGGGACGTAAACAGAAGTCTTGAACCTGCATGCCTCATCCCTGTGAGGCTACGACGACTGGAAGCAACGTCTCCAAAGCTCTCCAGGTTGTGCTGTGCTGTTCGAAGCCGATAGGTCGGACCGGCGGGCCAATCACAGGCCGCGAGTCGAGGATGAGGCCACAAGGCAGAAACAGCTTTGAGATCGATCCGAACAGGACAGGGCGACGCTCTGGCTTTGTTGGTGTTCGATTCTGTCGAGGTTAGGGCCGGAATTCGTTGGCCAGAGCGTCGAACAGCCCAGAACGTCATGAAGCCATCAGCCGAGCTGCAAACTCTGCGTTCATGCATCGCACTGCGCACACCAGACCCCAGCCAGGCGCCCTGTCGCGCCGGCCATCACTCACGTCGCACGCAGAACTTCCGAGCTGCCGAATCGTCTGCTTCAGAACGACCTGCACGCGCCTGCTCCCTGCCGCGGCACCTGCCAGTCCGCCCCGTCACCAGCAACGAGCTGTCGTCCAATTACCGTGCACCTTGATGTGTGTTGTTCGTCCTTTTTTTTTTTTCTTTTTTTCTTTTCTTTTCTTTTCTTTTTTCTCCCTTCACCTTACTAGACCACCTCGTTTGCACCTGCAACAGCGATACAGAATGAATTTATTCCAACCAAAATCATCATCTTCTCCTGTTCTCCTGTAAATCGAGGCCCCCAAATCCAGTCTTTCCGTAAAAACGCCCCCAAGGGTATCCGTCTACATGTCTATATACACACTCTATGCTGCCAGCTCCGGCCTCTGCCTACACGTCACACGGTAGGTACACGTTGCCCGCGCCCGGCTACAGCTCCAGCTCCTCCACCTCCATCCCACAATCAACACACGTCTTGACCGTCATGCCCTCCTCGTTTTCCACAGTCCGCCCCCACTGGTGGACATGCCTGGCCTCACGTATCGAGTCCCCAAACTTGCTGGCCCCCGACGTGCCCAGCGTGCCGGCCTGTCGACGAAAGGCATCCGTCCTCGTCTTGCGCTTGAGGTCCATGAGCTTCTCATTGAACTTGGTCTCCTTGCGGGCCCTTTTCTGCGCCTCTCTCCTCTCGTATTCCTCATCCAGAGCCTCCGAAGATCCCCATTTGGTCTTGAGGGCGTATTCCTCGACCTGGAAGCGCAGGAAGAGCATCATGTCGTGCCAGTGTGATTTGTGGGGGTTTGGGCGGGAGAGATGGGGGAGCAGTTCTGGGTCTCGGAGTTCCGCTGCCGAACTTATGTTAGTCTCGTGGTGTTGTTGTGTTGTCCATGTGTGTTATGAGTAAAAGACGACAACCATGTATATATATATATTCAAAAAAAAAAAAAGAGAAAAACAAAACTCACGATCGGTAAGCAGATAATCTTGCTTACACTCCGTCTTGGTCAGGAGCGAATACTTCTCCGGATACTTTTCCTTGCACTTGTGGCAGACGGAAACACGAAACACCTCATCCCACACAAAGTCAATCTCCAGGCTCCGGCAGTCCCTGCATTTCTTCCTCGTGCTCTCGTCCTCGAGGACGCTGAGCCCCGGCTCAAACGGGCCCGCCTTTTGCCGTCGCAGTTTCCGGATGAGCTGCATCCGCTCCCACTCCTGGATGGTCATGTCCTTGGGCCGCTCGTCACCACCGGCACCCTGCGCGGCCTGGCCCGGCTTCTTGGCCGCGCCGAGCGCGTGGTTGTGCGGATCGTCCTCGGTGGACAGGAACCCGCCCTTCGTGTCCGTCATGGAGCTCATGTTGAAGTCGACGAACTTGGCAAACTTGCGGGCGGCGGGACGCAGGAGCGCCTGGTCTGACTGGCCGCCCTTGTTGCGGCCATCGCGGTTCGTGCCGGATTGGATCGGCGAGGACGGGGAGCACTTGTCCGGTGCCGCGAGGGCCGGGTCGTAGGGGCGCTTTCCGTTGTTGTTGATGGGTTTCGTGATGTGCACGTTGTCGGTGGCGACGAAACCGCCTGCGGATCGGGCGACGGGGGACACGAATCCCGAGGCGCGCTGCTCGGCTTCACGTTGGTCGCGGAGGGCTTTCGCCCGGAGCCTATTCTCTTCCTAAGGCGACGGTTAGTGCTGGGGCCATGCTTCGATAGTGACTCTGTCTGGGGGAGGGGATCTCACGATCCGTCTCGTCACCTCAGGAGTCGGTGGCGATGCAATCGTCGCGGAGGCACGAGCAGGAGCCGACGCAGAATCGCACGGTGGCGTACCGGGCCGCTCCATGACAGATGATTCCCGAATAACGCGCCGTACGTGGTCAAGAGTCGCAGCCGTTGGGGGCGTTTCCAAGAGAGTGCGAGCCAGCCTTTGAATCCTGGACAAGTCTGGATGTTCTGCGATGCAAGCCTCGAGCACACGGCGGGGGTTTACCAGAACACGAGGGGCGAGATGGCTGGGCTGACTCGTCGTCGCTGATCCATCACTGGTCGCTTGGACTGGTCGCTTGGACTGGTCGCTGATGTCACTCTCGTCACTTGCGCCGTGTCGGTCTACACCTTACACCTTTCTTATCGATAAGACACATGCACCGAGACGTGACTTGCGCAGTCGCTAGTTGTCACGGCTCTGGGCTGGATCGGCTTGAGTGGCCAAAACATCTGGTTATCCATCTAAATCGTTGGTGCAAATCGACGAGCTAATGCGTCGGAGTAGACATGTCTCTTTTACGTGTGACCCGCGAGGACAATTCCTTGCTGCTACTCATAATTATGCAACGGCCTGACGATACAGTTCCGGTATTAGGGCCTTTTTACAAACAACGATAGCCTGGCCTTCCTTGCAGGTTGATATCATACCCCTTTTCCATTCTCGCCAGCCCTACCCAAAGCATGACACGTCGCGTATGCTCATGGCCAAAACTTGTGTCCCATACGTACATTTGAAACTAAAGACGACCATCCCTTCCTTCCTTACTCCTCCTTGGCACCTCCGCGACCCGACTTCTCGGCGGCCTCGACCGCCTTCTTGTCGCTCTGCGCCGCGCCCTGCTGCATGGCGCTCATGAATCCGGCGGCAGCCTTGAACGGGCGCTTGAGATCCCCACTGGCAGGCTGGCCGTAAATGTGAATTTTGGTCAGGTTGCTCTCGAGGGCTGACTTGATGGGCAGGATGGACTGGATGAGCAGTGGGTTCGTGTACTTCATGTACAGGTGCATGAAGGCCATGATAGCGATACCCATCATCTGTCCGCGGAAAAGAGCCTTGAGCTGGTCCTTGTCATAGGCATGGATGGTCGTGGTGACGAGCTTGCCCTCCTCGGTGGAGCCCATTGGTGCGGGTTCGACGTACTTGAGAGTGGTCAAGTCTTGGGGCGCAAATATTAGCATAGTCCAGGTGTGTTTTTTGTTCCGCATGTAACTATCGTGTCCTTGTTGAATTCACCTCTCCCCCCCCAACGGTGTCAAGCTGTGCTTCGACCCGGCCGCCATGTTACATCGGAGAGGAGGGAACAGAGCGAGAGCAAGAACGGCTCACCTTTCTTCTTGTTGATTTGGGCCTGGATATACAGATACAGCATGACAATCAGGACATTGCTACCCAGGTACACAGCGCGGACAGTCATGAGAACATTGGGGTCGTCGAAAGGAATGCGCTTCGACACCTGCATCATGCCCAGCATGATGACAAGGTTGGTGCTAAAGAAAATGGTGAGGTTAGCTGTGAAACATGCTGGCCAGTGCATCATCAAGTCGTGTCCTTTATGCCATCCGTAAAGCGAGCGATCGATAGAAGCACGGCCCACAGACCATGTGCCCGCATCTGGGACGCGTGGACGCCACGATGAATGATGATTGATGGTCGGGCAGAGCCAGAAAGGGGCCTCTTTCTTCTTTCTTCTTTCTCTTTCGTTTTGTCCCCTTGATCGGAGAGGCGACGAGGCAACGCGATGGCAAATAAGGAGGAGGGGCGGAGACTCACATTTGTGGGCTGAGACCGGCCATTTTGAAGAAGTCGAACTTGAAGCCGGGGGTGTTTGTTGACACGCGACCAGAGAAGCGCTGGCTAGCGAGAGTCTATGGCTGCAGGGAAAAAAAAAAAAAAAAAAAAAAAAAAAAGACGGGTGAGGAATCTGAAAATATATGGGCGGAGGCGGGGTGAGGGCGAGGATGGCGAGACGAGGTTTGGGAAATGGGGTTGCGCACGAAATTCTGCATGTGGAAATAAAGGCAAACGTGGTCGCAAGGCAAAGTGAGGCGAGGCTGATTGTGGAGAGCGTGGCGCATGAATGTGGCGCATGAATGGGCATCATCGCGCATGGACCCCTTTTCTTCTTCTTCCATCTTCCTTTCTTTCCTCCAAGTTCCATCTGCAGCCAACACTGAAGCTGGCTTGGTACTTTGGTACGCGCGTCTCGCGTCGCTACTACCGTGGACTAGGCGATCCGGTAACTCTGAATATTGCGCCATATAATCTCGGGATTATAAACATTTGAAGTTTCGGAATTCCCACGACCCACTGTGTATATATTCCCGGTATTGCCGTGTGTTGCGTCTTCTTGTCTTCATTTTGCACGCGAGACGGGAGCCGGCACAGGAGCCCGCTTCCGGCAGCGATTGACCGGATGGTACTTTCTGCTTGGTATAGTATATGTTTCCTGCTGGTATAGTATATACATCATAAGAAAAGGCCTAGTACTATCCGTGGCAGCGACAAGATCTGCTTCAACATGCGTGAACCGTTGCCCATCCTCCATCGACGTCCCCTTTGACAAAGCGTGCTTTCTTCATAGCACCACGGGGCAAGACGACACAGACCAACAGCGCGCCTGAACAAGACGCCTTTGACAGGCTTTCTTTATTCCATCCACCCGCATGTACTTTTGTTTTTTCTTTATCATGTCCTTGGTTTTTTTCTTTCTTTTTTTCTTCTTTCTTTTTTTTGTAACAACATACAGATGCGACAAAGAGGGTGGTGACAGTTGGGGGAGGGGCGGCATCCAGTCAGAACATCAAAGAGCTTTGCAGGCAAGAGAAGAAGAAAACAGGGTATAGAAGGAGTGGGAGCGTTTTGTGTGTAGCGACTGAAAGAGGAGGAGGTAAAAGTGTTTGTGGTAAGGGAGTTGAAAAGAGTTTCTGATTTTCGAAAAAAGAAGAATGAATCTGCTCGAAAGAGAAGAATGAATCTGCTCGAAAGAGAAGAATGAATCTGCTCGAAAGAGAAGAATGAATCTGCCGCAGACGGCTACTGCAACATGGGCGGTATGCGTGTTTTCCTGCGTAGTATTTCCCCTTGTTTGTTCATTTCGTCCTTGTTTAGTCTTGTTCGCCTTGTTCGCCCTTTATCCTATTCATCTTCCTTACACTTATCCGCTCCGAGACAAATGGAAATAGCCGAAACGAGATTCACATGTACATACATACTTGCTCATTCTGAGATACCATGGCCGGTCATATCCCCGTTCAAGCTGACTACTTAAACGTGAGATGCCATCGTGGACGGATACATATTCCTCCTCATCACCCACCCCGTTCTGATATTATCGCTTCCAAATACTCGGCGCAGTTTTACACGCAAGAACAACAGAAAAGCATCAACTTTGATCACGACAAGAGCAAAAGGATTGACAAAAAAACTACCGAATAGACCATCGAATAAACCACCGGATAAACCACCGAAAAGAAACAATAGCCTCTCATCGTCAACGCATTCGAGAAATGGCACACTATTCCAGCGAAACCGATGGCTGGAATTTCGGCTTCGGGCGGACCCGTACACGGGGCCGTTCTGGCGACGACGCGGTAGACGGCCGAGACGACGATCGCTGGCTGTACCGTTCCGCGCCGTTCATGGTCGGAGGAATCAGGCCGCCCCTTCCCGGGGACTTTCTCAACCCTTATTACCCGCCCTTTGGGCCCTGGGAAGATTATTACTACAGTGAGCACCGTGAGGGCAGAGGAAGGTCCAGGAGAAGGCGAAAGGATGGAGAGGCAAGTGGTGGGGGTGCTGGCGAGAAAGCCGTTGCTCTCCCACAAGCTGCAACCCAGTCCCACGCCATAATTCCTGCTCCAAAGGGCGCGCCCGATGCGAGTCGTTTCGAGATTATTGTGCGCGACACGACAGACAATCGACTCCCCGCGTGGCCTGAAAACACCACCTGGAAGGCCAGCATCCAGAAGAACCTCCCCATTCCGACCATCATCAAACACATCACGGCGAACCCGGGCAAGTACATGGTCACGGTGGTGTGGAACAATCTCGTCGAGGAGGAACTTCACGAAGCGATTAAACTCGTCGATCTGGAGAGAGATGCCCGCGAGCTGCGGGTTCGACTGCGGGAGGCTGGTCCGCCCAGCGTGCCCATGAGGCTCATGAATGCTTAGAAACTTTGCCATATGTGTTGATGAATTTCTGAGCGCAGCGTATCATGGCCGGAGACGAGGGATCTTTGTAGTTAGTTTTTGTCTTAGTCACCAAAGTTGCAAGAGAAGAGAAAAGTCGCTCCACGGTACTTTCCAAGTCCTCCGAAATGCTGTGATGAGCACGACCTGGCGTACTATTGCTCAAGCGTAGTGGTTGTAGTGTGCTAATAAACGTGGCGGAACCGGTTCAGTAACCTTCTCATCAGCCACTGCACTTGCCGCTTCCCACTAATACTCCAAAGGTTAGGACAGATATCTAGAAGAAAAACAAAATGATGAGTAATGCTGAAGAATACCTCGTTAAAGTAGACTGTATCAAGCTGCGTCATTGATGTCATTGGTAGGCAGATGACTGTGATGAATGTCAACATACGAAGCCATCTCTCCCCAACTCAGCCCTATGAGACGGTGATAACGCCCATCTCCACTATAGGTCTGATTTTCGCTGCTATGTGTATGTACGAAACGAGACATACATTCATCATATGTCTTGGACCAACTTTGGGGTAAAACCCGACGTGGCCGCCCATGCGACCCATCATGCGGCCGCGGTTTGGTCTTGGACAGGCATGAGGCTCTTTCTGTAATTGGACTCCTCGGGTGTGCGCGGAGACAAGAAAAGGAGCGTTCTGACTGGAATAGACCGATATTTTGATGTAAGTGCAGCGAGTCTATTCTGGGCATATTTTTAGTAGACAATCAGAGTCTCGCAGAAGGATGAAAGTCGGCAACCGCAAGAGTCTCTACTGTAAAATGATTTCTTTCCTCGATTTTTTTTCTACTTCTCCTTGGTTTCGGTTCGGGTGAAAGATGTATTAGGTAAGAAATCGGGCGATGCCGTGATTGGAGGATTTAATAAGAAAAAAAAGTAGCTTGTCAACTTTGCCTCGCCGAATGGCCGCTGGCCAGATCCAGCCACATATCATGTGTGACGGCAAGGATGAAAGTCAAATGATGCCCCCAGCCTCCTAAATTCTAGTCCAATCGGCTTGAATGTGCGTCTAAATGAATAGACCGACTCTGTTGAAGATTGCGGGACATACGGCTCGATGAGAGGGGCATCGATTGGTTTTTGTCGGCACTTGGGGGCGGAAAGCTCGGAACAGGAAGTCAACAGTGACACGTTCCCAGAGATGTTTCGCTTACACGAATGTCTTGTGCGCGTATTCAGATGTATTCTTTTCGGCGACTGGAGACGTTGTTCTGACCAATTGCCCCTCTCACCGCAACTACAGCGGCGTGTCGTGCAAACAGGCGCGGTAGCCATAGAAAAGTGTGATCAATTTCGTGAAGTTATGCTCTTCCTCTCTCTCCATTTTCTCTCCGTCCGAAGTCATTGGACGCGCTGCAAGCATTTACTGGGACGATTATTTGCTACGTGAACCCGAGATGGCCAAAACAGGGTATATCGTTGAATAGCCCCGAACTCGAGTCTCGATCCCCGACGCGCCCTTGTTGGGGCGACCAATCATCCGTGAATCCTTTGCCGCGCTAGCCTGTCGGAAAATTGTATCTGTGTTTTCAGCGATGAACGCACTGGTAATAGCTAGTCCGTGGCGTGTTTGAGGAAGACGGGCATGGGAGCCGGGAGTGTTTCGCATTGCCGGACGCTGAAGCAGTATGTACATGCATGGCTTATGTGTCAGAATGATGGCTTCTTTGACCAACATGTCTCCAGGGATTGTACGATGCCAGTGTGCGGAGTCTTTGCAACTTTTGGCAAGATGGCTTAGGTCAATTGGATTGGTCTAATACAATAACCTCACGAGTCGTGACTGTGTAGAAGCAGAAGCCTGTCTGTAACAAGAGGACGACTCGTACCCTGGAGTCACACACACGAAGGGTCGGTCAGCTGCGGAGGAAGAGCTCGTGTTTCTCGGGGGATGACATGCAAGGGTATCTTGTTGATGGGGAGTTGCGAGACAAGGATGTACATACATGCACAAGAAGATGCATGTTTTCAAGCTCATCTCGCCGTGGAATACATATGTACGTACAAAAAGCAGAAGCACCGAACCGTCTTGGGATATCCCGAGGCCACGGCAAACTCGAGCGTTGAATGCAAAACAACGTGTTTCGCGGGGCTGCCGTCAGGCTGGGTTGGCAGGTCTGTAGTTTGGTAGCTTGGTTGGTAGGTTGAGGTTGCTGGGCTGCCAGGCTGCCAGGTCCATCAAGTTGTAGGTTCTGTCAGATGTCGCCGGCAGGAATCACTTAGGCCAGACAGGATCGCTTCGTCGACTAATCGATCCGTGATCTCCGTTGAATGGTTCAAAGCTTGATCTGGGGGCCAGGAGCAGGGATCGAGTTGAATGGAGGTGAAGGGGGGGTAAAGGGGGGGGGGGCGTGGCCGTTGAAAATGCAGGAGCATGTGACTGCGTGCCTAGTGCCTAGTGCCTGCCCTGATGGCGACGTCCAGTCTGCGGCAGCCGTCAACAGCCGTCAACAGCTCCAGTCTCGGTTGCTTTCAACAGCTCTCAACATCTCAACGGCTGCTACTAGCTTGAGGCTCGTGTCGACTTCCAGGTTGATGATAGTGTGTCTGGCTGTTTCCGGCTAGTGGTACGTACCTACCTAGGTCGACAGGAGGTTCTTCTCGAGCACACATACATACATGCATGTATGTGCCCAAGCACCTAGGTTACTTTGATAAAGCACCTGCTCTCGTCCCGGTACTTTTGGGAATCCACCTGTGGAACCGGTATAATCACAGCCAAGCCTCGCGTGACAAGAACGAAGATGCCTTGAAATCCTGCATCTTCTATGGACTGGTCCAAGTTGGCAGAACCGTCCTGTGCTGTCTGCTGTCTGCTGTCTGGTCCACCCAGGTAGGTGACGTTATGGCAGGTTCCACCTGCATCATCGCATGCATGCAAGGTGGAAAAGGCCATCTGGAATAATTACCGTGGGAAGAGGGGGTGATGGGGCCCGGCGTGCGCTAAGCGCGTAGCGCGCTGCTAGCGATCGCTTAGCTGCTCGCTTGCTTTCTCTGCACTGCAGTGTGTATTGCGCGCGATCAAGAGGGCCCACATAATATGCGCGCCGGGCAACAGCACAGTGGCAGTATGGCAGTCTGCTCCTGCCGCTTCCCGCAGTCGTCACCTCTTTCCTGTTGGTCGTGGACTCGTGACAGCGTCTATGCGCTTGACTCGCCTTGAGCAACGGGTCCTCGCCCATGCACTCTCTCTCGCTCGTATCCTTGCCATGCCCGCCATGCCTCTGTCCCCGTGTCCAGAGATGGCGAGACGACATCCGAACAAGACGGTGGGGGATCAACTGGGTGGTTTCTGTTGGATCTGGGATCTGGAGGGCATGTATCGGCGAGGCACGCTTCTGCATGTGCCGCTGCATACACCTTTTCTTGCCATTGCCGTGCCGTACCGAATTGTGACTTTTCCTGCATCTTGCCTCGCCTCGCCATGCCTTGCCTCGCCTTGCCTTGCCTCACCTTGCCTTGCCTCACCTCACCTTGCCTCGCCTTGCCTTGCCTATGTTACCTTGCCTTATGTTTCGTTGCCGTGCCTTTGTCACCAGCCTTGCTGTAGGGCCTTTTTTGCCTTTGACACCGGGTACCGAACCCGGTTTCTTCCCTCGAGAAGAAATAACACACACACACACATAAACAATGTGACCAACATTGCAGACAACGTAAACCGACATTTCGTCAGACCAGATACCCACCGTTTCTATCTAGACCCCTCGTCTACACGAGTGGTCAAGTTGCTCTAACTCCAAATCACACGCCCTACCATGGCATCCAGATCCGTCCTAACATGTCATGAATTCGGAACGGAACGGCTACCAGGACTTTTCCTTGACCGTGATATTTGCGAAGGACCCGTCATTTATGGAGATGCCTTTCCAGACCAATGCCTTGGGTCAAAGAGCCTGTACAAATCGTGCTAAAGCCAACATGATTCCCAAATTCTCATGGCTGACCCCTGGGGGTGGGTGTGCCTATGAGCGAGAGTGTCGTCTTGCAGCATTTTCTGTATAAAGGAGTTTGTGATGCTCTTTTTTCTTTTTTTCTTTTAAGAAAGGCCTGGTCTGTTTTCAAAGGCGTTTGGCGTTTGTGTTTATGATTGCGATTCTTGCTCGGCTGGAAAAAGAAGAAAAGCATGTCGTTCATGACAATGGATGCCAAGCGTGGCGATTTTAAAATTCTCAAGTGCACCAACGACCCCGATTCATACAACAAAAAGGACAGGCGCAGAGTGTGTCTTAGGTGTGAGAAGCAAAAAGTAAGTTTCAATCTCGACCAAGAGAAAAAAAGGGAGGGAAAGGGGTTAAAACATCTTTTGAGATCAGGGACCAATAGTTCATACATCAGATCCGATTGATCGAAACCCCCCCCCCCCCATCTTGGCTTTTGTCAATCACCACGCTACCACCACAACTACAAGAGGCTAACGAATATATTGGCAATCCTAGACGAAATGTGACCGAGAGAAACAATGTAGCAATTGCAAGCGCCTCAACAAGGATTGCAAATATCCTGAAAAGTGACGACTGTTCAAGGACGGACAGACCTAAAATGGACAAAGCGGACTATTATTCTTCTCTGAGTCTAAAAAGAAGAAAAAAAAGGGGAGATTTTCTTTGCAGCCAAAGAAGAAGAAAACATGGAGGCAAAAAGAAGACGGACATTTCTGCCTACGGATACCACAAACGTCCGCACCGCAAATACTCGCATTAGCATGTATTGCAACAACACACCACTGCACGGACGGCTACCACGACCCAGTCCTGGAACTATACACACCATACGTTCGAGGCGGAGGAGCGAGCCATCAGCCACAATCACCGCTGCTGCTGAGCCCTTTCTTTCTTTCTTTCTTTCTTTTTCTTTTTCTTTTTTCTTTTTCTTTTCTTTTTCTTTTTCTTTTTTTTTCTTTTCTTTTTCTTGGCCTTTTTCTTGACCCATTTCTGCACTGCCTACTTATTCGACCATTTGCCTACCAAGCTGCTGATGGCGATACGTACGCTCGGTGCGTGCCCCGTCGCACCAGAACCCAGAACACAGCTCGCGGCGTTGAGAGTCGTACCATCCGCGATTCCTACAGACCGCCGCTTCTCGGCGCCAGCCGAGGTGCCGACCCACACAACTACGTCGAGATTCAAGAATCTCCAGGCACCGCTATTTCTTCGCCTTTTATACACACACATATACACACATGCACACACATATACATATGTACACACACACACACACATACATACATACGTACATAGTACATGCACATAGATACATAATACATAGAGACGTTCATCACGAATCATGAAAACTCATGGATCACGGTCTCAAGGAAGATGAAGCTCTTTGACTCTTCGACCCTGTCTTTATGAATTGATCTATTCATCGATGCACATGCGCATTTATCTTTTTTCTTCCGTGTCTCCCTTCTTTTGAGTCTCCTGACTCATTCGTCGACACAAACTCGTGCTGTCTTCTTGCTGATTTTTGCGCGCCGTCTAAATACGTTTTTTCTTGGGCACGTTGTAGGTTCCGATACTTGGTGGTTTTCAAACTACCCCGCCATTAGTTTCTCTGTACTGATTGAGCCGTATTTTGCGTGTGTGTACCTTTTCCTTTTTCTCTTTCTCTTCCTTTTCCTTTTCCTCTTTCTCTTCCTTTTCCTTTTCCTCTTTCTCTTTCTCTTCCTTTTCCCTCTCCTTTTTTTTTCACCCTTATTCGTACTGTGGTATTTGCTGGCTGTTGGACACGGCAATTCAAGATGATTCTAATTAACCCATGCCTACGATTTGCAATGCAAGTTGGAACTGCTATACCGGTGAGTCAAGCCTGGAAACGAACCCCCTCCCCTCGCTCCTTCCCCATGCCACCGGTTCCTTGAACAAGAACCGAGCCGGAGGAGGGGGGGGGGGGTGGGGGTGGGGGTGGTGTGTGTAAATTCCGATCAATGGTGAAGCCTGGTCCCTGGTGGGCTGGTACGTTGCTTATTAGCTCGCAGTTGCGTTGCAGCTGCACGTCCTCCTGCAAGCGTGCGCTGCATGGTACGGCGGAGACAGATTCGCAATCAATCTATCAATCTATCAATCGATCCATCAGTCAATCCGTGGAGACGTCGATTCGTGGACACGCACAGTACACATGTACATATGTATGTATGTACATGGCGACGTCGCAGAAACCTTCACCCACATGCGGCCTTGGAGCGAGCCTGCTTTTCCGTTCTTGTTCCTGCAAGGCAATGTTCCATTGGGCCTGCATGGCAGCATGGCACATACATCACTTTATGGATGGATATATGTACATACATACATATATCCAGGGAATAACACGCTCCAAGCAAAAACAGGCCATGCAGATTGGCTAGCTGCACTGCAGAATGCACTGCAGCTCGTCACATTTGGGGCGTTCTCTCTTTCTTTTGGTGGACGCTGACTGGCTAGATTAAGCGCCATCACCCAGTCTAACGGGACCAACTGCCGCGAGTCAAGCGCCCAAGAAGCAAAAAACAGCACAAAGGCGAACAAAAAGCCGCGCAATCGGCGTAGCGTGACCCAATAGCAACAAAGATGACGGTATATATCACACCGCGAACTTTCTTGTCATGTTTTTTTCTTCTTTTTTTTTTTCCTTTTTTTCTTTCGTGCATTTTTCTTCGTGCATTTGTTCTCCTCTCCCCCCACTCCAATTCTTGACGCGAACGGTATAGATAGCCGCCCCGCATACAACGGAGCGTCGGCGCCGAGACTCTCCGATGCTTAGTCACCCACCGCCAATTCGCCCCCCTCAACTCCCTCTTGCACCAAAAAAAAAAAAAAAAAAAAAAAAAGGAGCACCCCCCGTCGGCACAACTTGCACTGCACGGACGAAAAGAAACCCCCCACAGCTCCTCCACACATACCGTGCACTATACCCAGTTCTGTCTAGGCCATTCGAGGAGGAATTTCAAGAAAAAAAAAAGAGAACAAGAAAACGACAGAGTGAATTTCTCTCTTCCCTCTTTCATTCTGGGAGCATCTTTTCATTGGCTGCACGTCCCGGAGCTTCCTCCGGCCCGCTTACTCATTCCCCCCTCTCTTTTCGGGAGTTAAGCCTCTCTCTTTTTTTTTTTTAATTCCTTTTTAATTCCCCCCCCCTTTTTTTTCCGTCCGGCAGCATGACATCCGTGCAGTCGTCAGAGGATGGTCACGCGCCTCCTGGAGCTGGACCAGGGAAGTCTGTCGTGGGGCACTTGCAGGACTGGGGATGTGAGTTATATCTAGTGCTGTTTTTTGTGTTGTTTCCCCGCCGTCTCCTATGTCGCGTGTCTGCTTTCGGGAAAAGTGTGAAGAGCCAGAGAGAAAAGAGAGGGAGAGGTGCGTACGTGCGTGCGTGTATGGGGGGGTCACCGAGGAGGCTCTGCTGGGATACGCCTTTTCGAGGCAATGTCCGTCGGGTGTCATTCAACTCATTATTCACGCCCGATTACCCACATTATATCCAACGGGAGGTCATCATATCTGTTTTTTTCTTGTTTTTTTTTTCTTATTTTTTTCTTTTTTCCCCCATCTTTTTTAAACACCATTGGTTCACGCGTTCACTTTCTTTTCTTTTCTTTATATATACATGTCTTTCAATATTTCTCCCATTGTTAGCCACTCCCTAACCTCATCATAGCCTCCTCCCTCCCCCCCGCCCTCATGGCCACCCTCGTCACAGCTCTACACGCCCGGCCGACGAAGCTCTTCCCGCTCATCGTCTTCGTGCCCCCCCTGCTGTTCTCATCGTACCTCAACCTCTCGGGCTATCAGACCGGCAGCGCGGGCCTAACGGCCGCCTGGTCGGGCCTGTACGCGCTGCTCGCGCTGCGGCGACGACAAGCCTTCCGGAGCAAGTTCTCGGCGCGGGGTCTGGTGCGCGGGTCGGCCGTCGGGCTCGGTGCCGGGAATGCCGTCGCGGGGGGGTGGGTGTACTTTGGGGGGGATTTCCAGAAGGATGCCGAGGAGCGGGCGAGGCGCAATCGATGGGGTGCCAAGGAGTAGCGGACGGATGTCTCGGGGGAGCTGCGAGGACCAGGAATCTTTGAAATCCATCGTTGCTTGTCCTTCTTCTTTCTTTTTTTCCCTCCGGGATAGGGTGCTCTGGAATGGCACGTGTAGGAATTATGGGCTGTGGTGGTGAGAAAGGGGCTGCGGTTGAGGCAGATAATGGTTGGCACCTCTGATGATGGTTGACACCTCTGTTTTGTACGATATAGTATCATACGAAGTTGAAAAACACTCGCTACTCTCCTTTCCCGGTTCTTTGCTCAACCAGAAAATGCCCTCCCAACATGCAATCCGATCAGACCCCCAAACAGATGTCGGGAACATCATGCACACAGAAACAGAAGCGCGAATCAATAAACGATGACCCTTGATACTGGTTTTCGTACAAAAGAGAGAATTAAAAAGGTATATTGAAAAAAAAAAGAGAAACGAAAAAAGAGAAAGGCATTATTTGGTCCACAAAAGTCACCTTTTACGACAAAAAGACACGTCAATGTCGCCTGTTTCGACTCCGCCTATTGTCATCAGCACGCGCGGACGTTCTTCCTCTACTTGTGGCCCTCTTCCTCGTACCTCGTCCCCGTGCGAAGTCGGCTCAAGATTATCTCAGCACTTGATCTTCTCTTGGCTCGAAATGCCTGTTTTTTTTTTCTGTGATGACCTTTCCCAACACGCCAGACCAAATTTTTTTGGAAGTTTCTTTTCGCGCCAAATATGGTCAACTCCGAAAAGACTAAATCAAAAAGAAAAAACAACAAAAACAAAAAAACAAAAAACCCCGAGCCTCATGATGGCCGCCACGGATGGCCTAGGGCCCGGAGACACGACAAATGTCCATGGTTTGGTGAAAGCTCCTTCTTGGATATGGAGTTTTCCGAGTCCGAGTGCTCGCCTATGAGAAGAGGAGATGTTCATCTGCTAGTGGATGTTCACATCATCAATTCGAGGCATTTGTGACCCCGACACCAGCCACAGCACCAGGACAAATGTCGAAAACAACAGCGCCCGAAAAAACGTACGGACTTGGCCAGGAGTAAACCGTGCTATTCTGGCAGAATGCAGATCATACAGACTCTGTAATGGTAGGCACTCAAGGCCGTTGATGTAGTCGACATCACAGTCTCGAATTTTCGGTGCCGCGTACGATTTGTATTCATCAACGACCATGTTCAATTGCCAGCCCGATAGTTTCCGGATGGCGGCCACGACACATCCTGTTCGATGCTTGCCGTGGTTACAGTGCACCAGCAAGGGGTAATTGCTCTGATCAAGCACCAGTTCCAGGATGGCTCTCATGGTGCTGCTAGGAATGGCCTCCTTTTTGGTGCCTTTCATATTGAACACGACTTGATTGATTCCATTTGCGTTGACAAAGGCAAGCAATTCATGGTCGAGTTCTTCCTTTTTCACTAGAGTTCTGCCAACGAGTTAGCTGGGCATTCTTTAAAGAAGAGAAAACCCGACGAGGGAGGAGTTGGGGCCAGGGAAGACAATACGAACACTACTGTTTTGAGCTTCAAGCCACCCAGAAATTCATGATCCTCAGGTTTAGGATAACTGCTTCTGTATACTCCTGGAATGACCAGACCAAAGTTGATGGGATGGTTATTCGCAACTGGTCTGTGATGATCTGTTGAGTCCGAAATAGTGGATGACGATGACAGTGACGACATGGAAGATGAAGAGGCTGCTTTGTTCAACGTTAATCTTCTGTTGGAACAATAGACAAAAATCGACGCTGTTGAGGACTGCGGAGATGACTTACATGGCTTCTCAGACATGACATTACTTGATATGCTGCCGCTGATGATAGGTGCTTTCGTGCTGTTGCATGCCATATTTTGTGATCGGGATAATGCGGCATTCGTCTCGCTTGCCGTGGGACCGCTCATTTGGCTGACCTCCATGTCTTGGGCGAGTTGCAATGACTCGTCTTTAAGAGAGTTCCAGGAGCTCCTTCTGGAGATGTAGGCAGACATCGTTTGGTGGTGAGAGACGTCCTTGTGGCCTTGGTGCTGGCTTGGCTCGTCTACGTACACGCGCGAGTTTCTCTTTTTCGCCATGATGTATATGCGTAAGAATTGGGGACGAGGTGTTGGTGGTGCAAGGTTCCGCAAAGCTTGATGCCCGGGGCGTCCCGACGTGCCGACAGTCAGATGTCCAAATCCAGAAATAACGTCCTGTGCCAGGGTTTGCAACTCCTTGGGTCTCGGAAGGGAGGATGTCTTTCAGTAGTCGAAAGATTTGAGTCACATGTGATGTATATATGATAGGGTATAAGACGTCGAAAGGGAAAACGAAGTGTCTGGTCTGCTGCGTAAATGAAACGCGCAAATATCGGGGTGAAATGCCGATGTGTCGACAACACGGTACAAAGAGAAAGGAGTATGTCTCGGCAATCGTAGAGTTTGTCTTGTATGGGAAAAGGCGAAGCAATCGCCAGAGCTGATGACGGGGACGATGAGCACCGGTTCGCAATGCAGATGAGTCGAGGCCCCCTTCTAGAAGGAGGTCGCGTGCGTGCGTGGCCAGCAAGCGAAACGGACGCTAGCAAGGACAAGGCTTCATCTTGGAAGTAACAAGTTGGGCCTGATTTGCCATCTTGTCAAGCAGTCCGGGCGGAGGTGAGGGTTTTGATCGAAGAGGAGTATTGGCAGCGTGCAAGGCTCGGTGAAGAAAAACGGACGCACACAGGACGTTTGTTGCAGAGGGAAGGGGGAATCCGGGGAAAAGACACACATGTATGTATGTATGTAAGTAAGAAGTAAGCATTCACCGCTGGGATGGTGTGCGTGTGCGCGTGCGCGCGTGTGTGTGTGTGTGTGACGCCAGGCAGAACCGGGGCTGGCGTGCCAATGGCCAGCCCGCCCCATGCAGGTGAGGGAGATGAGACTAGCATGCTGACCGAAACGGACATGGCGAGAGACACAGAAAGCTACCATGGCCATCACCAGGAGCAATGTAGCGGAACGAGTACATGTACCGCGTCCTGGTAGGCCGACGCTAACTTCGTATGGGGAGGGGAGCACGACGCAGGGACCTTGGCTTCTGCTGGATGCACAAGCCGTCACTGGTCAGTGCTGATCTGGTCTGGCCTGGCCCTGCCTGGCTTGCTGGCTGGCGACCAGTGGCCGAGCAGTCCTTGTTGGGGACTGGAAGTGGAAGCGGTATGGTCTGGTGGGCAGCTAGCTAGAGCACCACCAGCGCGCCAGCAGGGCGACTAGCGGCGCCTCGGAATCGGTAGCGTCCTGGTTTGCCTGGAGACGGAAGCCAGCCTCAGGCTGCCACCATAGGGGCTCACTGCTGGCTGGCTGAGTGGTGCGCTCTTGGTGGTTTGTGTGCAAATCCAGACGTTCTTGACTTTGGGGCTGGCGACTGGACACTGGAGGCGGCTTGACCGGACTGGACTGGACTGGCCTAGCCTGGGGCCGTACGGGCGCTGACAACGAATTGTCGCCTTGCCAGCCAAAGGTAAAATAAAGCAAGGGTAAGAAGGAAAGAAGAAAAAAAGCAGTAGAAAATTCACGCAACCAGCCAGGGAAAAAAAACCCCCCCGAAAAAAAAAAGAGAAAAAAAGAACAGGTCTCATCTGCTTGCTGTCTATCCCATCTGTCCGTCCTAGTGGTCAAAAGCGCGACGGTGGCATCCATCATCATCTCGAATTCCGGGCCTCGGCCAATTTGAGTCGTCGCTGGATGGATGCAGCGTTGCAGAGTGAGCGAGTGCAGCCAAAGCAGAGCAGCCCGAGCAAGAGCCGAAACCCAGATTGATCCGTCTCAAGCGGACTTGTCTTTGTCTGGTTGTCGTGTGCTGATCCAGTCGAGGCTAAACGCGAACCAGCGAGCCAGGAAATCAGGAATGCGTTTGATGTTTGATGCCTCCCATGCAGGCTCTCCATGCAGCGCTTGACATGCGAGGCTACGATGGGTGCATATCGGAATGGCGGCGTTGCAAGCACAAAAAGCGATCAGACCATCAGCCGAAGCCCAAAGCCCGATGCGGGGAGGAATGGGCGCATTGACCTTGTCGAGTCTGGCTGCGATTGATGACGCTGCGGTCCCATCATGGCTTTGGACTGGGTGAGGGTTGAGTGAGTGCGTGGTCGTGGAAGAAAGCACCTGCTGGTCTGCATTCACCATTCATTCACCTTGGAAAATGGAAATTTGGAGTCTCAATTGACTGTGACTGACGGCTGCCCCGCCATGAGTGGCCCCACTCAATCGACGCGTTGAACAAAGCTGACTGGCCCGCCAGTTTCGCGTCGTTCTTTCCTCCCTCAGCCAGTTCAGGTCCAATCTCGACGGGGCGCCATCCATCGCCTCCATGACGAGTGGAGGCGCTCGCTCGCTCGTCATCGCGCGTGCGTCGCCCGTCTCAGCCGTGGCGATACATGCTTGCCAAGCACTCCGCCCGATCCAGAAGCTGTGAGCATGAGCAGAATCGAAAGTCATTGCAGAGAAGAGAGTCATTCTCAGACGCAGAGCCATGCATCTTCATGCATACACATATGATCATGTACGCAGGCCTTTTTTTCTCAGCCCAAATACCTGCGACCAAGCCCGAGACAGACATGCCCAAGGACGCGACAACCGGGAACATCTACATCACGGCGGGGGGGGGGGGGGGGAAAAAAAATAAAAA